>LUCH01001923.1:61898-77062 GCA_013368495.1 Paragonimus heterotremus | reverse complement strand
TAGCGAGATTAGCAGATAACCTGCGTCGTCAATGGTGTCGAAAAGACGTCCAGTTGCCACTGAATGACAGGGCGTATAATGTTGACGTGCGGTCTACTTTGTTCTATGGTTCGGAGACGTGGTCCGTTCATGACAAAGACATAAACAGGCTTGCTGTGTTTTACCATTACTGTCTCCGTTAGTTAGCCAACATCGAGTGGAATGGTCGTACGACCAATGCGGCTGTTCGCCAGTGCGTATTTTGTAACACTCAGAATGCACGGTCAGTTGGTAACTTAATCCTATTGTACAGTCTGCGATGATTAACGCGCGTAAACCGCATGTCAGCTGAGTGTTTGCTGCACCGTGGGCACGTCGTATACTGAAGCCACCAGCGGTTGGATGAGACCGCGTGGTGGTCAAGCAATGAAGTGGTCGCGAAGTGTGAATATTGTGATTATTCCGATGAGTTAAGTGGGTGGGTACCACGTACTTGGTTGGAAGTCTCATGATCATCGAAATTGCCAGTTTGAAACACTTATCGGGCTGTCAGCGTGCTGTAGTCAGTGGTATGCCTGCATCTATAACATTTCTAGTTTTTCTGTTTGGTCTTGTTTGATCCGCTTTATCCGTTTTGATAAATATTTCCTTCACTGGACAATTCCACGTCACTGTCGCGGTGTGCGTCGATCTTTGCCATAATGCCCTTCAATCAGTCTCATGAATATTATCGTTGAATCAATGGTCATCAGATATATCATGTATGTACGTCGAATTTGACTGGTTCCAACAGATGCGTCCTGTCTACGTATTTCACCAAACACTGTGCGTTGAATTTATGCCGGCTGCGGGCACCGAGCTGATGTGTTCAACTCTAAAGCTTTTCTTAATGTCAGTACTCATTTTCTGCATTACTCCCGCAAACCCGTGCACTCCTGTACACGTGACTGGGAGTTTTCGGAATTCTTGTTACCTGTGTGTACTTTGGTGTACTGTTGTAGGATCCTAAGTTTTCGTCAGCCGTAAATCCCACTGGACTTTTTTAAAATCCCATTCTTCTGTGTGACCGACTTCCGTTTAGTTTTTGTAGGCTCTAGACAGGTACTACACGTCACACTTGAAGCCCATCTGCCTTCATTTTATGTTCCGTGTAAGTTGATTATCCGAGTGTTGCATTTGCGCCGATACAGCCGACTTGCCACTGTTGTCTGTCTTGTGTGTCTATTCGTCTCTGATTGCAGCAATCGAGACATATCTTGTAAGGAATTTCAAATTCAGACACGAACACTGATGTTCGTTTATCTTGTTCCGCCACTATCTAGTTGTGATATTCTTTGCGAAATCGGAGTTTATTATCAGCCCGTCTGATATCGACAAACGAGTTGCTTCGAAGTTCGATTTTCGTAAGGCGAAATGTCACTTGTCACACATATCAGGAAATTCTCTGTTCTGTTTTCCATCTAATGTTTTTTCAAGTAGCCTGAGAGCTGCAGAAATTTTGCTGGTTACCAACCCATATTGTGGGCTTTTGGCCTGGTAGCATTCTACTCTACCCTGGACACTATTCGTCGGATTAGATGACAACCCTGTGGTGTCGGTTGGAAACGTGGACTGGCATAGTTTCTAAGATTGACTAGTACCGTTAGTTTTACTCATGTCCCGTGTTCGTCGTGGGGCAAAACTTAATTTTCAATTGACAAATTTTACCAAGGAACATTATTAGAACTTATCCACAGCAGTTACGTTTGTCCGGACTCGTGAATTTAAATTTCGCAGTAGGGCGGGTTCGTTACCACCCCCACTGAGCCTGAAATAATTTCTGTAATCAGGGTGGGTCGTTTTGGTATTCTCATCTGGTTGTGTTCCGTGATTCATTGTGTTTCATTGTTATCTCTTCAGGTTATCATCAACAGTACTCTGACTGAAAAGATGACGTTCAAAAAAACCTCTCAGAAATTCGGTCAGTGGGCTGACTCGAAAACCGGCGCAGTGCACGGTTTGGGTTTCAACTCGGAAGTCGAATTAGTCGAGGTGAGTTATCGGTTGTATGCATTTGTTGAATCCCAAGTGACTCATTTGGAACGATGCTAACTGACGTAAGTTACTGTTTTGATCACATGAGGTTAAGGGTTGACCTGGTACCCACTTTCGGTGTGTTCCAATGTTATATTCACAGAAAGCGGTTGGCTGGGAAGTGACTTATTATGAACAAAAATACAAAAAATACAAAAAAGTAATTTTTACAGTGTATGCATCCATTTTATGCAAATGTTTTAACCAGCGTCGTTCGCCCCTAATATAGAGCCGGTTTCTTCGATGGACCACTTCACATAAAGCCTCAGTTTGTCTCTGACTACAGTCTCATATCACCTGTTTCTGAACCCATCAGATTACCGCTATTTCTCCATTGTACTTTACTCTTCACCAGTGCCGCTGAGCGGTTGGCAACGACAACAGCTAAGATTTCACAGTCTCTCGATTAACTATCTTGTGGTTGATTTTTATAGGGAACGTTAAGATTTCGGTTACAGACAGATGCACCATCGAGTCGTTCAGTTTCTTCACTTCTCCATCACACTTCACGAGTACTTTCATTCAATGAGAGCCTATACGTAGTTTATTGCAATCTACTTTATTGACGCCGAAAATCAGTCACGGTTGGCGCAATCGTCCCTCCCTTAAGTTCTGGCAGTCTGACAGTAACCAACCCATGCACGACCTGGTATGTCACATGGTTGCAAATGCACTACAGTGCAAAGATTTCGAAATTGTTCTTATCTTTAGGGGAGAAAATCCATAGATTTATCCTGTCCTCCTTTATGATTTCGAGGCGTCTGCTATCCATAACGCACAGAAACTGCACCTCTTCTCTAATAGTTCGGTGGAATTATATCTCAACGGTTTTCATTACCTAATTGGGCCTAATCCTGGATCGTTTCAAACCTTGGGTCACTTGACTGATGTTATTCCAAGTGATATGTCAAAAACTTTGAAACGAGTGTGAAAAACCACGTCACGCATCTTCTTCTGAATATATAGGTGTGTGTGTCTGTACACTGTTTGTTGTGACCATTTCTATATGACCTTGCACAAACAGTTGAACTAAGCTTGCATCAGTAAATCTGTATATTTTAGAAGAGACCTAATTGCAACAAATTTGGACTTCGGCTGGTTTCAAACCAGCGACAGAAATAACATACCCAAACGCGACAAATGCTGTACCAGCTGAGCTACGATGCCACGCTGGAAGCTCACAATTTTCACATTTGGACCCAGTTACCCACCCGACCAACTGTGTCATATGGAGTTCACCAAATGATCCAGCCGATTGACTGCCCAAGCAGGATTTGCCGGTCAGTTCTCGCTGAAATCCGCCAACACCACCGATGTACATTGACAGTGAATTACTGATAGGTAGTATGGCAGATTTGATAATTTAGAGGACCCAATTGTTTCTGTCAGTGGTTTGAATCCAACCGAAGTTCAAATTTTTCGCAATTAGGTCTCTTCTAAATTATCAAATCTGCCAAACTACTTGTCAGTAGGTCTCTGTATGTTGTGTTTGTTATATATCTTTTTGATTGATGTTCGCTAACAAACGGTCGCATCATCTTTTTGTGATGCAGAGTTTCAAGTCCATTAATAAAATATCTGTGTCAGCTTTAAGTATCCGGCTGACGTGGTGTATTCATACGTTCTTGCCGTAGCCATGACCTTAGTTAATGTACACGATAGACTGGACAAGAAAACCGTAGCTGTTCTGGTTACCAATAAGACCTAGTCGCTGAGTACGACAACAGACCACTTAGTTGAATTCTTTCTAGTTTAACCGACTTCTTCAGAAATCCCGATGAATGTTAGATATAGGTCACTTTGATTGATTTCAGTCTATCTGTTTAAGAAGTCTTGTATGTGCAGTCATTTCCCGGATGAAGTGATAGACTGTTGTAATGCTCGTTCCGATACTAAACTTCTCGTCCGGTCTTGTTGCCGACTATTAAGACAACGCAGGTTAAAAGCTTGAGACACACGACTTCGAACGTAATAAGTTTCGAAGAGATTGATGGTTTGAACCTCAGGATTACGGGAAGCCGCCTAGTCACTTTTCGACCGCTTTCTGCATAACAAACAACTGTGCCCACACATACATCCGAGAATGAGACGGCTGAGTCGACAGCCGTGATAGCCAATCGTCAGTCTGCCTAAATTAAGTTGCCGACGTGAGACAGGGATTATTAACATTCCGGTTATTGTTGCCGTCTCTAGTTGAAAATGGTCAATCTTTTCTTGTGTTACTCGTTTCTCTCCATTCAAATGGCTGTTTAATTCAAAGTATATTTGCACAGAAGTGCGCCTTACTGCAATTTTACGATGTATCGCTCCTCCACGCTTTCTAATTCAAAAATCAGCGCCGGGCTGGAGAAAGGCACGTTGTGATACAAGGTCGGTCACGCGCAGTCGTGGCTACTGCGTGCTAAACAACTCATCATTTCACCGGTCTGTTATAGGCCCATATCACATCACTTGACAATCTGAGATGGTAAACTATCTGTAGGGTTTAATGGGTCAAATCATGATAAAAAGGATCATTGAACTTCTGTAATCTTCACCGACTCCACTGTGCATAGTGTTCATCATTACAATCCCACTATGCAGCAGATGTTCAATGGGAAAGAGCAGGCAAGTGGAGAACTGACAAGTTTGAATGAAGTTACCGACGTGGCAAGTAGAACGAACCATAACATCGAACAATGTCTTATAAGCCAGCACAATGTTACTGTGACGATGTAAACCTGTTTTGTTTATGATGACGTAGACTGTATGTTTGCCGGTGTGTTTGAAAATGTCACAAGTTGTTCTGGTAAGTTAACTATCAGCTGAGGATGTAAGGTTGTTTTTCCCTTACTTGCAACATGTGTTGTATGATACTAGAGTGGTATCCCCCAGTCGCCCGTAGTAAGTGTAAACTACAGGACGTCAATAACTTTTTGTCTCAAAAGCGCCTTCTGAAACAGATCGATAGTTTGGCATCTGAATTCTCCAATCGATATGTCCCCACAGCTGACTACTGAAACGATTACTCATACAGCTTCTTATGATTGGCCGTGGAACACCAAGTATTTCTCACTTCCTACCTGGAGACACGGTCAGTTCTAAACATTGCAGGATTAACTTAAGAAGGTAAACAATATTAATTGAAATAGTTGTCTGAACAGATTGGCGTGAACGACGCCAATACTGACTACCTTTTAAGCTCCGACGGTAAAGAAATAACGTCGCTGGAATACATTCCTCGCATACTCACGTGCTCCAAGGTTTCTACTAGTTCGAAGTAGTTTTTCAGGCAATGCGAGTATAACATTTTAGAGACTGGCTCTAAAATGTCAGCTAGCTAACGAGCAACTTTAAAGTTCACAAAATTGTCCATGCACGTGAGCGGGTATAAAGGAGCACTATCTTTGTACTTGTGGAACGCATCTTATTCGGGTGTTTCCGTGCAGATTGGTTTCAGTTGCCTACACTAAACCTGTGCTGAAGTAGCAGAAGCCTTAGAGTTGAGTACACGACTAATGTAACATCGATGTCGGTTCTGTTTTTCGAATGTTTCCTTCCGTGTGACAGTTGAATTTTTGTGTGATTTTGTCTCTAGTCACAGTTGTCTTATAGTTGTTCATTTCCGGCACAATAAAATTCTTACATTATTATACACAGAAGGCATTCGATTTAACTTTAAAGGACTCGCATCCAGACAGGCAGACAGTGTTTCTATGGTTGATCCGGTAGGACTAACCTTAGCGGACATTTTCGAAATGACTGAGGGGCAATTCCCGGATAATATGGTCAAAACTTCACCATACAAACAACACGTTGATATTTTAAGTTACACTAGTACCTATCTTTTTTTGTTTTTCGACCATCTTAAAAATATTCACCCAATCCACCAGCAAAGAAGGAAAGCATATCACAAGACGGTAACTTTTCGTTTACTCTTCACTCACGCATTTAAACATGGGATTTTATATAGCATACGGATAGCAACGCCAGTTTGGGCACATTCTCGGGCTTTACATGAGTTGGACTGAGGTTGTTTATCAGCACGATCTCAGAGAACGCGAGCAGCCTTGGTCTTCGATTACGCAACAACATGTCAAACAAGTTGATGATGTCAACGGCTTGACCTGTTTCTTTCATGTACCCTGCAGTGGTTTGGGTTGGGTTTCTGTTCTCACATTATATTCTGTTTTCAGTGTGTTGCGTCATCAACCATTTGTACATTTGTTCAGCCGTTTTTTGTTGTTGTAAGAACGGATATGTTTTGCCGATATAGGCGTCACCTCAGTTGCAAGTGAACTGATAATTTATACGGAGCACAGAGCGTTTCAATGAGATGCGATAGTGAGCAAGCTAACGACACCTCGAGTTAAAGTTGACAGCTGCAGTTAAGCTGTAGACAGACATACGTTACTTACAATATGATTGGCGGCATCCGAAACGGATTAGCCTGTCACAGTGACCGAAGCCAAAGGACACCTGCGCTTCAAACCATCACCGCAAGTGGCTTGCGATGCACCACTTGCGGTTCCACTCACACGCCACGTATCCGGTGTAAACCCGAAGGAATAAGACCAGTAGGTGTGTGAGTGAGGCCTTTGTGTCCAGCCGACCAATGCTGATTAGCCAATTCATAAGCTAGCACGAAACGGCAACCCTTATCTCGGAAAATAAACAGTGAGAGGGACTGCGATGGCAAGATCTATACCAGGGAGAAAGATGTGAAATGTAATGCAAGAAGCATTTCAGTATACGAATGCATGCTAGTGCATTCCAGAGAGGATAAAGTTGAAAACAAAACTCAAAGTTGAACTGCGAAAAGATCAGACAGGCGATTCATCATACAATACGCCAACAAGCTCAAGAAAAGTATAGGGAGAATATCACAGACAACCGAATTTCTGAAGAGAGGACCAGATTAGTTGTCAAACGATCATGGTCTTGGTCGAGGCGATCATTAACAAAAACAGAATGGATATGCTGATAAGACCTACCTGAGCCTAACGTACTCGTTGTCTCCTGGCCGACGGTGCACTATGAATACGTTGGTGACCTACTAATCCCAAACGGCCAGCGCATTCGCGAACGCACACTTCGCAACGCCATATAGTCATGTCACTACGACCTATGGCACCGATGGTTGCCTTGCGTACCGCGCGCTTTCGTTCTCGGCCGCGCAATAACTGCTCGTTGAACTCGCGGACGCCCGTCCGAATTGTATTCCTCCAAGCAGTCCGGTTCAACGCCAAGTCTTCCCAACATCTACAATCAATTTTACAACGTGAAAAACTTATTTGCACAGCATCTTGGTATCTCAGCTTTGGACCACCAGAACTTCGCTTACCTGATCTCAGTTGTCCATACAGCACCTGCTTCGGGATACGCTCATCGCCCATCCGACGGACGTGACCCAGCCAACGAAGCTGATTCAAGATCAACAAGGCTTCCATCCCGTTCATGTCCACTCGCCGCAGTACCTCAGTGTTCGAAACCATGTCCGACCACCGAATACCGAAGATGCGTCTTAGACATTGCAAATGAAAGTGGCTCAGATAGCGCACGTTCCGCTGACACAATGTCCACGTTTCACTGCCGTACAGCAGTATAGACAGCACCATTGAGCGGTAGACAAAGAGCTTAGTGCTCGGCTTCAGGCTGTGGTTCTTTCAAACACGTCTTTCAAGACGTCCGAAAGCAGTACTAGCCTTTGCCACACGAACTCTCAACTCGCGGTCCAAGGAACAGATCGGTTGACAGATTGCTGCCCAAGTAGCAGAAATCTGTGCAGCTACCGACAACATCTCCATTGATGCGAATTTGGTGTGAAGGTGCACAGACAGCACCTCTGCCTGGAGAAGAACAACGGACACACAGAACAACAGTCACCACTCTGGTTGTCCATTATAGTCGTGGACCAACCTTGGGGCAACGTGGAAACACTGGGGAATAGCGTTCTTCCGAAGCAGGGGGTTCTAGCAATAGTACCGCATAAGAGAACAACAAGAACCGGCATGAGCCAAAGGCCCAGTACGTCATGCACACAACTTACACAAACGAGAACAGTGCTAAAGACACAGCAGCACGATGTTGTACAATTCAAATTCAATCTGTGCGAGCTGTGTAGTTTTTCGACGAGAGAGGGCTATCGGCTGTAGATTTTTTACTGGTCACTGCGATTAAGATTAAGCAACTGTCCATCGCCAGGAACGAACGAAACTCTAAGGTACATAAGCGGAAACATTTGCTAAAACGTCACAGTCATCACCGGGACAACACATATCGGACCTTATCGACTTTACTGAAACATTTCATGCACATTTTCTGGAATGGTTTTCAAGGGCATTTCAGATATCGACAAAGAAAAGCTAAGGCTTTTTTAATCGAAAACCAAAAGAATCTTCCAGGTACATATATGTACCCACATATACTTATAAGTAATTTTGGCCGGAATAGTGAAGTGAACGCAACGGCGCAACAAATATTAAAGAATTACTAAGGAAGTGCTCTGTAACAAGTGCGTTTTGGTTTTGTGTGCGACGTGTAGATAGTGGTGGCTTTACGAAAGAGCGAATTTAGGGGCGGATTACCCATGTTCAGTGCACACAACTTGCAGGTCCATGGACAGTTAACTGTGCTTCTTCCCGACACAAGACGTCATCTTCGTTAGGTTTTCAAATAGATGCCATCAATATTTTCAACCAATCAGAGTAATTTCTATAGCCGATGACCACCTGCCGTCGCGACCGCGCACTGTAAAATCCAAATTCAACTCGTGCGCGCCTGCAGGTTTCGGTCGCACTTATGATATAGTCACCTGATCACGTACGTGCTCCTAGTAATTAACGTCCGATAGGCGTCTCATCGGAGACCTTATGAAATCGACACGATGCTATCCGTGACGTGGAGTTAGCCAATGAATGCCCAAGTTATCCATTCCGTCACACGTTGAACATCACTCACATTTAATCGATGATTGACTATAAATACTGTGCCGCTGACGTTTTCTATGTCTCGTCAACTGATAACTTCACCTTTGGTAAGATGATCAGCGCCGCGCTAAAACGGGTGTATAATGCAGCAAGGCTTGTCCTGCCCTCACAAATCTCTAGGTTACTTCTACCTCTGGTCAAAAAGCAAACCCCTATGTTTTCTACCAACCATTGCATCCATCAGTTTTCCTGCAGTTGCGGAAACACATTGGTAAAACAGAAAGGACACTTGAAATCAGCACCAAGGAGCACATCCCAAATTAGTTGAGAGTTGCACTGTCTAACCCGCCAATGAGTGACACTCGGCGAGGACGAAACGCCGCTTCATCCATTGCAAGGCACTTATCGACTACAGGTCACAGTGTCAACATCGCATCTTCGTTTAAGATATTGATGAACGCTTACAACTTCTCAAGTATATTGAAGCTTTATTGATCAGCCGTCAACAGCCGGTCTTATGTGCACAAAAACAACTGTCAACCTTTGTTTACCGTGGGTTTGACCGTGAGTGCCGATCACGACCCAGCCTGATTTGTACTTTCGGCCGTTTTATTTAAGTCTTGTTTAGTTTTGTTTTCATGCTAGTCATACGTTTACGACTGACAAGAGTGTGCGAAATGAATTCATATCGGAATTTGTGTCCTCTGACTATTCTATTCAAATGGTTAAAAGAGATTCAATGTTTCCAACTGGTAACTGTTACATACGGGGTCGAGGTTGTGAAGTGGTGATTGAACACATGACTGATATTCAACAAAGACACTCATAACAACAGTACATTGTTTTGTTCATTCCGAGCAAGCGGTTGTTCAGTTTGCGCAGGTTCGTAAAACGGTCCCAAGTTTGAGCTGGAACGATACAATTCACATAATATGCATCTGTCATATCCGTTTCAGCTGACCGTTACGTCATATTATACGCTCCTCGACAAAATTATTCAGCCATTCCATTTTTCAGTTATTTTGTTTGTGATCAAGTGGACAGCATTAATTTCTCCTGGCAAGCGAACAAATGTTGTTTGAATGCAGCAGACTGAATTTTGTTGGAAAAGCCTCCAGTTAATTAAACTATCACTAAACCTAGGAAGAATATTAGTGAAGAGTCGATAACTAAAATCTTTCTCGGTTGGTCCCACCAAGTTACTTGCTACAACTTGTGGTAAAGTATGCTATATTTAACTTACAACGGAATAGAGAACTTGCATATTCACTGGTTAACTCTATATGGTACTGGTGACAAAAGTTGGGGATGAAATCACGTTACCTTCATAAGGTATCTTATGATACGACTACCAGACGTCAGTTACCAGGATTACATGTTCCTACTTTCCTTTTTTCATCCCATCTGTTTTTAGAAAGCAGAGGTCTAGTTTTACCTCTTTGGGTTACCACACTGCTGCAATTCCCATTGGGATTACTACATGCAGTGTCTAGTTGTCTGGTAAATTTGGCAGATGTTCTATCAGTCAGAATATAACATAGGTGTAATAAGTGTTCTGGATCCCATGACACTCATGTAAATTAGTGTCACCCTACATCACCTACACGAACCTAAACTTCGATAGTTCTCTGAGCGTTCAAAATATGTACGATTTTTAACGCGCGTAAAGACAGAATTGGCAAAGCTTAGTCTATTTGAATAAACCCAAACTTTCCTGACTGACGAGACATCTGCAGAGGTTTGCGGCCAACGGAGAGTGTGGGGTCGCTTGCACGGACACGCACACCGATTGTAGTTTCGTTGCTGTTGAAGACACTGTTTACTTGCCAACAAGTGCAATCAGACCATCGTTAGTCAGCTGGCTACTTAACACTTTAGAGGTTCGACTCACCTTTTAACGTTCGAGCCATAGTGTACAACTCAATGGTCCGACATTCCCGATCAACATGGTGATTGAGTGAGCATGGAGGACAGATGCAACCGAGTCCCAACTTCTGAAGGGCTTGTTCGTTTGAAGAAATTGGGTCAGTCATAAGTCGACATAACTCGGCACGAAAAGGATGTTTGTCTGGAGAAAATCAGCTGTCAGTGCTTAAGGATCAATAAGACTAAATCGGACAGGATGAGGAATATTGCGTACGATGAATTGCTCACTCCGAAAGTGGATATTACGGGAGTCGTATCCCTTTAAAATGCAGACAAGTCTTTAAACCTCCCAGAATTTCCCAAATTCTTGTTTAAACAGTCATTCGTTAAAAATTGATAACAAATGAGACCTCACTACATTATTTAGTGAGTCAAATCGATAACGACACTGTTTATTGCACATGTCTTTTCGACACAGTTTATTACGTAATGAACGCCAAGGACAGTCCTTTTCCTGTAAACATAAATATATTTTCTTTGTAACATCCTGTCCTCATAGCATTAATTGTCCAGTACGAACCCACTGGAACTAAGTGGGGCTTAGCCACGAAATTAGGCTCGCTCCAAAGTCAAGTGAGACGCTGTACAAAACTGCCTGGTGCTTTAACGACAAGGCTTGTACGTTATTGCTTTCGCAACAGCGTATTCGTCTAACGTTGCAGTTCAGAGAGTCTAACGGATACTGCAGAAAATTCAGTGACTGTGAAATTTTGCCGTTAGAAACTGTCTTGAAGGATCTGTACGGTTACGAGTTATTGAAGTTCTGCCTAGTCGTTGGACCCCATAACCAAGTATCGTTCGATCCCTCCTGGTTCCTAATGTGATAACGACCGGCGGTAACTGAAACGAAAGCTGACCAAAAATTTGCGCAAAGGCAGTGCTGACGGCGCTTGATCGAACAATCAGAAGAAGAGGAACGAGCTTTTTGCTTGAAAATGACAATTTTGGTTGTGCTAATCGTGGACTTAGTGTTAATAAGGGCTTGTTTGAACAGAGGGGCCAGGGATTGAAAATAACTCATACTAAAGCTTTTATGTGATAACTCAAACATTCAACACTAAGGTGTCGGCACCCTGCAAATAAACAACCAAGTTGTTAGCGAGAGTAAGGCAATATCTACAAGATGGAGTCTTTTCTGCTTTTACTGCCCCTCTTCAACACTTTTATCCACTCTATTAGACAACCTAATCGAACAATACCAACGTTCACGCTACTGAGTCTGATTATTTGTCATCATACTTGACTTCTCCAACGTAAAACGGTGAATCATCAAAGCCTTAACCCAGGATAATCTACTATCATCATCTTCAGCTCTGATCCATACCTATGGGCACTACGATTTGGGCTGCCGTTGAGTTTGATAATGGTCCACGATGTTGCAGAATGTTAACTAAGTACAGGCTGCGTTGGATTTTGGCATTAACCTCGTCAAGAAATTAGTGAATCATACGACGTGTGGCATTATCCTTTTACGAAACCTTTCCATCCGTCTCACTTGCCATTGGCATATTCTTACAAATCTCATACATGATTATACGATTAAATATGTGCCTTTCACTTCTATTAGTAAATTGTTATCCTCAGTGCGATAGTTGTTGAAAACGGTGTTTGTCTTCAACAGACAAATTCAGGTACATTCGATAAGTAGTTTGATGGATTTTAAACGAACCGGTCGTGAAAAATGTGAGCTTTGGCTGGATTCGTACCGGAGGTAGAAACAACCTCTTCAAACACAGCAGACGCATTACCGATTGAATTACGAAATCACGCCAGGAGTTCAGAGTTCTCATTTGGACCCAGTCACCCACGTGTTCCATTGTCTCATAAAATTTTTCCAATAATCCGGGAGATTGATTGCCCCTGGCAAGATTTCTGTGCCAGTTCACTCTGGAACCCACCACCGCTACTGTTGGACATTGGAATTGTATATTACTGAGTAGTTTGGTAGGTTTGTTATTTCAGAAGAATCCAGATTAGGAAAAACCTAAACCCTAACTGGATTCGAACCAGCGACAGAAATATGTTAAAACGTAGTAAGCGTCCCGCCAGTCATGAACATTCACCAGTAGCTTGACGTAAGGGCAACCAAACGGCGATGTGGACTAATTGATGCAAACATTCGGAAGAAGCTGTGAAAATCGAACAACTTTATTGAATCACAAGTGAAAATGGCGAACGCAAATCAAAGGACACGTTGATCAATCAGACCAAGCAAACAATCGGCCAATGAACATGGACGTATTGAATAACAAATAGCTTGTTCTTGAAGTACTCTAATCTGTTTCGTGAATTGCATAGTTTGTTGTGACCGTTATGAGTTCTATCACAACACAACACACGAACGCTTCTGCCGGGGGGAGGGTATTTTTGTCCGTATTTTTTCATGCACAGTCTACCACAGCCAGCCGTTTCGAGGTATGAAGTTGCTTATGGGGCGAACCTTCTTTTTTTCTCGAGTAGCATCTTTGTCACAGTCTACCCGTTCCTACTTTCAAGCTCATCAGCAAAGCTGCAGGTGATGGATGCAGGGATCGTACTAGTCTTTACTTCGAACTGTTAAAGAAGACTTGTATATTTCGACACTGATGGATGACTTTCTACTCTCATTGCTGCCCTGCCACCAGTTCCCTTTCACTTCTCAGATTTTGCTCCGTTCATTTTTGATGAGGTCAACGACGGTTCTCCGTGAACGTCACCCAGGCTTACGCTCTAGAGAGTCACTACTCAATAATAGCCTGTTGTGTTCCGATAGATGTGAGTACCAGTACATGGTGAAATATTATACAACTGCTTCGACAACTCTTGAAACAAAAGAATTTCGTTTAAAAAGCAAGCAGCTTAATTTGTTCGTTTGGTTCACGATATTCATGATCCACTTTAAATCGTATGTGCTACCGTGCGTTGGAATAATTGTGCAACATATTCTGGATGATCCTCCTACTCGATCACAACACAGTTTAACTATTCGTATGACTGACAAAAGATAACCTCTATCGTAAATCAGCCTCATTTTTCGCATGTTCGATCTAAGTATATGTGATGACAATAATATTTCGCAATGTTGCCGGTGAACAAAGATCAGAACTCTCTTATTTTGGCTTATCGGCTTATATGAATATGGAGCTGTGCCTTTGTTTAGTTTACTCCACCCTATCATACGACTGCTGGTTTACTATATGTAGTCTTCGTTTGTTCCGGTCACAGTTTACAATCTTGTTTTTTTTTGGCGTCTATCCTACTGCGTAAATATTAACCCCGTAAACATTGTCAACTGAGGGTATGGTTGTTGTTGTTGTTGGTGGTGTCGTCGTCGTAATACTTCCACTTCACTTACACATCCGGTTGTGCTCCTGTTTGCTCCTAATTACTTGACTTGGGTGACTCACCGTTCGGTACATAATCGAAGTGAAACGCATCCCTTGTGATCATCATTTTGGCACGACTTCATTGCTGTATGTATGTCGCCAAGGCAAAGATGACTAACACGCTACGCCGAACAGAAAATCAATACCCCTATCTCCCCAAGAATAACTGGGTTTATCAATGTTTATGCTTTGGCTAATTTGGCCTCTGTCCAGCTAGTGTCGTCCGATATGTAAAACCTTAGGGAAATGTTTCGGATGACAAAAGCCAATCACTTTAGAATATCGGTCATCTTCTGGTCTTAATCCACATAGGTCACCACTCCGACTTCAAATACTTGAACTGCTTCATCTATCTTACCAACATAGCAAAAAGAAACCAACGAGACACTGTCATGTGTCATGTCTCTAGCTACTATGGAACGCTTAATTTTGCACATTATCATCAACCTGGCAAATAAGCTATAAAAGCGCAGTACGTAGTGCACTTAATCATTCTGTTCCCGATCTAATTTATCGACTCACGGTTAGTTTCAACTTATGACTGTATGTTTGATGATGTGGCCGGCCAAGTCATTGATGCAATCCATCAGACTAACCCAATTGATTACTGATGAGTAGTCGGGGATTTGGTTAATTTCAAGTTGAACATCACTGACAATTGATCACAGCTGTCGCATCCCCATATATTTTCCAGCGGGCCCCTTTCGAAAAGAAACACTAGACTCGAGTTTCGCTCTCATTAGAGCTCGTCAGTAGTGCATATCATCGCCACTGCCGTGACTTCAACTACAGACATGCTATTCGTGTGTCAACCGTGTTTACCACTGTGCCACTGACCTCACGTTGGGCACGACCGAATTATCATATGTGAACAATCAACCTCTTTCGCTTGTGAGTAATGATCAAGTTGCCG
>LUCH01001923.1:36506-55542 GCA_013368495.1 Paragonimus heterotremus | reverse complement strand
GATTCTAGTTCAGGTAGTCGCCCCAAAATGTACAACAGTCCTTAACACTGTGGTGCCACTTGTATCCGGCTTATATATGATCACCATAAGTCTATAACTTAAGTGTACTGAATGGTAACACAATATGACCTAACGTGTCCTCCAGTTCACTTTTTTCACAAATTGTTTAATTTAATGCGAACAGAGTGGCTACAGAACTTTGGACCACTAAGCTTTCCCGGTTTGAGGCCTTTCTTTTGGAGCTCATGATAATTGTTAATTTCTCGTTCTTGCCTCTATCACTGGCGCTTTATAGAGGATGTGGCTGTCAAAAACAGTGTAGTAATTATTGTTGTTGCTACTTCGGAAACGAAATGAGCGACTATCAGTGTACGATCTGAAGTGGTGTTTTGCTTATCAACTTGTTGAAATAGTTACTTATTCTAACTCAGTTAACATTTCATCGTGTATCTCGCGGAATTAGTTTCGTTGATTTTCATAGATTGCAAATCCGAGTATTACTTCCATCGTGTTCAGGGTTACATGGACTGATTGGTCACCGAAGGGACAAGATGGTTAACACCTACAGAAAGGTAGACGTAGTCGATTTGTTTTACTTTTCACATGGGTTTGAAACGACTAATTTTCTGGTTATATTTTCTATCGGATAGTGGAACATGCATGATTGAACTTGTTCCTCACTGTTCTGGAATGCTGGGTGTGTGAGTCTACTTTGGACGACACTTCTCACAAAATAAGTTAGTGTACTCATTTGGAAGAACTACATCAAATGATCTGTTGTCAGGTGACTTATACGAGGAGCTGCTTGAAACTCGGATCACAGCACTAAGAGCCACGCGTGATTAATTGTGCCGTGGGCAAAAGATGCACCTAACTTACTCTTAACAGGCATGGATGAGACCTGTTTAGCGCATGCCTCCTTTTTTCAACTCGCCACATCGAGGGGGCGGTACCAGTCAACCTTTCTTCAGTCTCTGACTACCACGCTCTATAGTGCTATAGCTCAATTACTTATAGCTTCAAACTACTACAAACCGATAACTCATTTAATGTCACTTCGCGTCCGGTATATGACCTCGTCTCTGTTATGATTTGGCGGTTGCTGAGGACTGGTCGTAGTTACAAACTTCGTGCTATTATCCAAAACGATCTGGGGGACTTTGCTTAAAGCGAAGGCTTTTTACAATGGTCTTCATTTTGTAACTTCCCTGTTGACCAGAGTGGTTATCGTCTGATTCTGCCTACTTGAAACCAACTAAACGTTACTAAATAACTTCGATTATGGCCATGTGAATATGCTTCGCAATTCGTTTGTTGGTTGTAATCTGTGACCTACCACTTTTGTCTGATAAGTTTACACAGCAGGAAAGCAGGTGGTACTGTGTCCCCCAAATGGAAATCCACTGAGAGAGACACTCCTATGGAAGAACAGCAGTTGGGAAATGTTTCTATACTAGCCCTCTTTGAAGAAACAAACTTCTCGAAGTCGTACACGAAACTCTTTTTAGGGATTGAAGTAGGCGAAGTCCCTTCAAGTATATATGGTAAAGTAGTAGTTTTATCAGGCTTCCATAGGGTTGTTCGTGTATTAACCACAAAGCTTATTATTAAGGTACACTGATGAGTCTTCCTCAACCATCTCCACACATCGTCCCGATAACTCTGAATCTGATGTACACTCTCCGTTAGTAATGGGTTCGCTGGGATGTGCGAACGCTGCTATGTAATTATAACCTATTGTAAGTTTGAATATAGCATTTACCTTTACATTGACTCAGCTACGGCGTGCATTAACCCCTTTCGTAATCATACTTTTGCTCGACGCCAAATACAAAATGCCGCTTACTTTCCGTTCTTTTGTTCCGGCTGTTTTTATGTTATCCCCGTTCACTCCATTATTGTATGATGCCTATCTACTCGTCGCAACGATCTTCCTTCTAGTGCCATTCTATCATCTCCTTTTTTTAGAAGGCCTACTACAAACAGTTTTGCTGTAACCTCAGCATCGGTCCTTAGCGCATGTCTATTTGAACAGCCTCTACAAAGTGAATTTGTGTCACTCTGTGTTCTATTCTCATGGGATTCCACGGGAGTAAAATATCCTCTCTGCACAGAGACGTCAATATCGCGTTGCCTGGAAGATGTTTCTTCAGAAGGAGAGTGGTACTGTGTATACACTTTGAGGGAAGCCTGTTGGATTAAGATCCAGTGACGTGCAAGTAGAGGTTAAACCATGTTCTAGCTTTCGTTAGGATAATCATTTTAGTCTCTGAATGTTCATCCTACTGATTCTACTTCAACTTTTCATGTCTCTCCTTTTCCATTAGTTTGTAGACCATTTCAAACAATATGTGGAAGCTTCCAAAGGGTCTCCTTGCACATCCGCAAGTTCCAACGGGCGTGTAGGCGTAAGTTCCTCGCTTATCTTGTTTCCGTCATATCATCCCCATTGTTTGCGCAGCTGGGTATGAAGGAAACACAGATAGTCACGTTTCGTTTCTTTTCTATCGAATAATTTACTTTCTATGTTTTAGTCTCGTACTCGATCTATGAAATGTGCGCTTACCTCTATAGAGAGAAATCTATTCCCCCCGCACTTTTCTCAAACCGTTTACTTAGCCCAATTATGTATTGCTGCAACGACCATAACCTTCGCATGGGATCCTTGTTTTTGTATCAACTTATGTTGGTCTACTTCATTTCAAATCATTAGCCTTAAAGTCCCAGTTTCACGTTGTTCACTCTGATAGGCGCGAACAGTTGGTCCTGGTGACTACTAGCGAATTGGTACTCATCTGTTTTGACTTTACTAGATCGCAGCATTACCACACACGTTGGAGAATTGCATCTGTGAATAAATGGTTAAGTGACATTCTAAACGTCTGTCCAATATGGTCACCTCTACCACACGGTACTTTTCATATGGTTCCCTCACTTAGGTAGGGCCCGTCTCTACCACAAGTCTAGTTTTCCTCCATATACTGCGTGGCATTGCATACTATGTGTGCTCAACCGTATCGGGGAGTTATGGTTGCAGATATACTGAACAGCGCAATGCACTCATCTGCCGAAACGAGAGGGCAACACAAGCACAGTTGATTAATGATTATACTTTTGTGTCCAGGAGTCATGGTACGGCTAGATTTGGTGGAAGCTCAGTGGCAGTTTTTCAATGTCTTAGCCTCAACATTCAACTTCAAACCCAACCGTGATATACGCTGCTCGTGATCTCTTATGGGAACGAATATCGAGTCTAGTGCTTCTCCTCGAAACAGTTTAGTCACAACCTTTTTAGGGTGCGATTAGTTCTGAATTTAATTTGACGTATTGACAGCTCTTAGCTACGTAACATGCTTGCACATTTCCTTACTTTCGTTTGCAACTACCAGTGACTGCTTAATGGATATCGACGGGGTCTTTTTTTGTCGGTTTAGCTACAGCTTGAACTAGACGACGCATATACAACCATTCGCATGTATGTGTGTGGTTGGGCCAGTATGTCAGAGAAGTTGTATGTTTCGACTTTGTTAAACGGTCTTGTAGCTGGTAATCAAACCACCAGTCGTTTCGTTTCAACTTCTGTTCCGTTTTTTCTGTGAAAATAACGACCAGTTATTTACCTAAGGAGTCAAGCATCTGGGTAATGTGTTTCTGACCGACTGCGATGACTTTTCTCGAGACATTTCAGATTAAAACTTTGGCTCTGGTCTGTTTCTCTCGACAAAGTTAGTCAAATTAACGATTAATCAAATAGTCACGTTTTACTGTCTTGGTGTGAATTGGGCGTTCGAGCTTTCGATCGATGTGTTCATCACGTTTGTGGTGGGTGTCTAAAGTCAACCGTGGTGAAAATGCGTATCTTGGTCTCTACCGATCGATTATTGCAGTCAGCACCCCGAAAGTTTAGACCCACAGTTTCAAAAGCCTGACCTACGGCGCAGTGACATTGAGTTTTACCTTGTAGTTTGTCATACTTGTCAGGTGATTTTAGACAAGTTGGAAATGAATTGTAGAGCTCAGGCTCATACATCGCACCGCCAGATATGAAGCCGATCGAAATCCAATTGTCTACTTGTTTATTATGAATTGTGGACGCACTTTCCATGCTGGGAATAACTTCGTTTGTATCGTAACGATTCACTTGATTAACTACATGCATCGATTTCGATGATAGAGAAGTTGACTCTTGATCATGTATTGCATGGCAGTCGGGCTCTGGCCAACTTCACAATCACTTATTCCCCTCCTGATCGATTGCATCACATCAGTGATTCACAATTATTCTTAAGTGACTCTCAATCACGAGAAAGATGGCAAACACTGGACAGAGGAGGGATGAGGCTTAGTTCAGGAAACCTCTGTGTAGACTCAAACTAACGACATTAAGATGTCTACGTCTTGCTGTTGACTAACCTTGTCCTACACAAAGAGAATGCACTCAAGAGATTGGTGTTTCAATATGTGACTGTCCTGGCTAGTATTTGAGGAGTCACCAGTTGGCATTCCATCGATATCTTTTCTGGTCGATGAATCGTGCAGTATGTATTCTTATGCAACCGACAAGTTACAATAATGCTTATGTAATCAGTGCTGAACAGAATCATTTGGTTCTGTGATTCGAACCGCCGTTCTTCTCTAGGGTGGTAGAAAGACATCTGGAAGTGATGTTCTGATTAAAAAGAAATTGGATTACATATGAACACAAAACATTCTTTTTTCTGGTGATAAGTTTGGAAAGTGGGGTCAGGAACGTTGTGTTGTATGATTTATGTCCTGACACCGTTCGCTGCATCATTACCAGTGCTTACTACAGATTGTTAGTTCTATGAAATCAGCATCAAACCGTTAGGCAATTTACAATGAAATTTCAATTGGTGTAAAGACCTTACCATTGCCAAGGAAGCATGACAACTGAGGTTTCTTTTGAATGCATAGGATGGACCTGTTCTTTCTGCTGGCGACCGCTCCAGCATATCCAGGATGATGTGCCTTGATAGTCGTGGAGAGGATCTTGAATTCTGTCCATATCCAGTTACTGGTACATCTGCATCAAGTGTCGGGGAATAACTGAGCCAGGTTGCTTGTAGGTTCGGGTAGTGGTGACTGCGATTGATGTAGCATCGACCGGCTGCACAATCTGACGTTTGACCCAGCTCGGCATGTGCTTACTACCGCTGGTTTGCAACTGACACCCAGTTCTCCCAACGTACATGACTGCACACCCACGTTGTTATTGGTGGATGTCGTGAGATTTGGCGGACGGGAGCACCGGGCATGTTGAGATGCAGACGGTTCTGTAAAATACACTCAACTAAAGACACGTTTGATAGCTGTCTGAAAGCTAACAGACGGTCGACTATTGAGAATCTGTGGATATAATCAAAGACCTGATTAATGGGTCTTAATCAGATTGTAACGGAACCATGCAGTTGGAATGTGAATAGGAACGAATTAAGTGGACCTATGAATATGAAAGTAAAAATGGATGTAATGACACATGAGTGAGCGTTTCGGTTATGCCACAGACTGTTGATAACCCAATAAATTGTCAATGCTCTAAGGTGCGTCGAAGGTGGATGTTTGTTCAACGCGCGTATGTTCAAGTCGGAACCCTGTTTGTTCATCCTAACTCTGTTTTCCCTGAGTTGAGTCAACCGATGTGCGATCGTTAATCCGAATATAATGGAGACAGAATTATTGTCTTTGCGGTCGTTATATGAAATTTGAGCTCCAATTTTAAAATAGATAATAATCATTGATAAGTATGGATCATGGGACACCTCTTCAGTTTTCCAAACCATCTGAAACAGCACGGTTGGTTCAGCTCTCAGAGGCTCATCGTGATGTTTGATTGGGGAAAGACAAAAGGAGGTCTAGATTTGGGTTTTGTTATGCAGCTGTTTAGGCTGCGGCAAAGTTGTATGCTTCCAACAGAAGGTTGTCGGGTAGGCGATGGCTGATTGCTATGGCTTTATTTTTTAAGGGTCAGTCCTCATCTAGCCCGTACGGTTGATTAGTGATAAACAAATCGTCATTTGCACTAATGCCAGAGTCGCGGTCAAGCCAATCTCGAATGAGGCAAATCGCACATGATACCGATGGCCACCATCGTAGTAGTGGGCAACTGTTTCGAACCAGCTGGGCTCGTCAACACCACGTACGCCAGGGATTGGAACCCATGAGTTGTGAGTACATGCTACAGTGGTAACCAAGATACTTATTGTTGGGACTGGTGCTGTAGTCTGTGAACGCGCAAGTTGACTGTAACAGGTAGTAGAACAACAATTAACAACGCGACCGATAACCACAATGAACAACGGCCGATGGAATATAAATGACTCACTCGCAACTTCCCAGCCAAACCATCCACCCAAGACTAACGCATGAAAACAAGAAGTAGGTTGTCCTTCAAGCTTAGCTTTGTTACATCGCTCAGTCGGAAGACTATATGGCTACAAACTCGTTCATATGCATGGGGTTTGTGGCCACTAAGAAAGCAAGGTAGAAAAATGGACCAGGCAAAACTCCAGACAGCACAGCTAGATCCCAATCAGAAGACGAGCTTATAGGCGGGATACCGAAAATAATAACGAAAGGTCGAGAACGCTCGTGAAAGGCGGCGAATCAAACGTCCGTGCCAGCTCTACAGGTTACTTAAAATAGTTTTAGGATTTTTGCAAAACAGATAAAAGGATCAGTCAGGGAATTGTAAACTTCCTCGACACTTATTAGCCATAGATTGCGGTCACTGGATTGACAGGGCGGTATGTGAATAGCCTCTTTTTATTATGACGTTTCTTTTCTTGTAAGATTAAATTGACCGGCTATTTGTGATTTGCTCGTAAACGAGCGAGCGCCTTTCACGGCTCCAATCTATGAAAAAGTGAAGTGCAAAAATAGACCAGAGTAAATCTTACTCTTCTGTTGTCTAATAAAAGGCTCGTTCCATCGCTTCAGATTAAGTGGCTCTTATTGTCTTTACGCAAGCGCCCGGCTGATTTATGCTTTCGTTCTCGAGGGCTGTTGACAGTTAGGTGGTGTTGCTCATCCCTTGTTCAAACTTTTGATGACGTTACACGCACCTTTCTCTGTCCCAAAAAGGTATGGGCGTTTCGGTTTATCAACATTCATTAAATGAGCTCGCTTGATTTGTTCTATCGATGATTGCCTTTTGACATGCTTCACTCAATTCTTTTATTTCGATGTCAGCCAACCATTCTGTGTCGAAGACTTGAACCAAGGACGGGCGAAACAGATGTGTTCATGAAAGTAGTTTGAGATCACGTCGTCATTGTAGCGCGGTTAACATTGTTTGTTCAAGTGATTTTAACTGCAGAGTGATGGATTTTTGTTTGTGGCTAAGCTGTACAGTGTTTTCTATCGTGTTATGGCGTTATGCTAAGAAAATAAAGACGATGAGACGCACATCATGCTCGGGTGCCGAACCTGTTGTATCCAGCGGTTTCTCTTTCAGGATATGACTGTCAAGTCAAGCGTTCGTATCGCTTGCTAATCCATTGATGCTCAGTTGTTTGGTCCTTTTCAGAAGGCCATAACTCATTTTTGAGCGTGCGCCAACTTACCGAGTACATCGATTTATGATTAGCTGTGGCAGACCTAAAACCAAAAGCAATTTGTCGGTTGTGCATTAGCAGTTAAACACAAAACATTTGTTTGCTTAAAAGCCAGAGACAGTCATCACTCCGGCATGACCAATAAACTCATCTTGAGCTTCTCCAAAGCCCATGTTTGCAGGTTACTTCAATCGAAAGCCACCTATACGGGTATCCAAGAGCATGGCGACATCAGGACAACAAAGTAGCGTATCATAATCGCAGTTCACATCAAGTCTCCTGAACAGCTTTCTGAAAGCGCAATAACTGAAGCCAATATCTACGAGCATCCGTCAGAGAATTGATCATCAGAAAGGACATAGGTAGATATTCGTGGCGAGTAGTCTTACAGATTGATGGCTATTTTGCAATGCTATCTTCTGGATTACCACATTTCCTGAAGTCGGTAGCTTGTGTCGCGGAAAGTTTTTAATTTAAAGATCACATTCAGAGACTTACTCACTTGCATGACATACGAGTTAGTGGAAAATCGATGTTTCTCGAAATCCCTATCCACGTTCGGTGATTCAAGAGTCTGGTTCATCTGGCATTGAGGAACCAGCCTAGCAGTGACATTCAATGCACATGCCACAGATGTCTGACTTCGTTTGTCATTGTGCATGGTAAGTATATCTAATCACCATAAAAAGAACAAGTGTGTTTCTAATGATGCCAACATTTTTCGCGCAGTAAAGGTGATTTGTCACTCATATGCCCCACGCGTTTTTTCAGCAATGTTGATTCCATCGAACTGAATAGATAACTTTTTTGAGCGATCGTGTAAACGTTCATCTGCTTTTATCGGGAACCGGTGCAATTCTGCATTGATTCCTATCCTCCATTCAATCCACCATGCGAAGAGCGTCCGTTCATGGTTGATTAAACATTGCCAGCGCAATGGTGCATTACGCGTCCAATATCTAGAATGAGCCACGGACCGTCCACTCCCACTCCATTTTGAATCTCTGTTGCACCGGACTTGTATCCTGCTGTGCTTCGCTTGACACTTTCCACGTGATTTATCCACAATTTGGAAAGCCATACACGAACAAAACATACGGATTGGATTGCTTATCTTTGTTGCGTGCTCTGAACCAGTTTAGGGATTGTATGTTGTCATCACTTTGGATTTAATGTAGTGTTCATTCACTGTTTTTAGAGCCGTTTTAACTGCCTACCCTTTTCCCATTAAGTTGCTCCTCATCTCCATCACCGAACAGAACATGTCCAATCGTCAGTGCGCTATGTGGTAAACTGATTCAGTATCATTTGCGAACTTCATACCAGCTAACGACTCGTTTGCCTCGTAACATTACAAGCGTAGAACTGGCGAATTGGTCGTATTAATTGATCATATCAGGCTTGATCGTTTATCAGCTCATGGCTGTCAGGCCTAGATTCAGAAACTAGAAGAACTAATGAGTTATTACGAAAATGGTGACGACCTGTCCGTTATGGACTGCTCGTTAATGACGTCTTCTCATGTTCATTGTCAATGTCTGTCGCAGCTACTGGGTCTTAGTGCTACTAAGTATCCCATACCGCAACAGGATATGCATGCATTTGCCAAACAGGCTTAATAGACTGAAATTATTAAAACGGGCGTTTCCAATATATGTACTACATTTATGGTTCACCATCTTAATAGTATTTCTGCACAGTCCAAAGACAGAAGACTAAACTTATGGGCATCTTTGTAATAGTTCTTGTGGCTAAGCTGATATCGTATGTCTTACTTTCTTTTCCTCCGGATCGCATTATTAACGCTGAAAGGTGGTTCTGGTAATTTTGTAACTCAATATCTTCGTATATTTCGTCTAAGCTTTCACTTTGAAGAAACCGTTTTACCGAAACGCGGTATCGTATTTGTAGAAACTCTACCAAAGATTAGTACGGCGAGTTTCCGTCATCCTGTTTGAATACTGATCTATCGATTGTGTGCATTTGCGACGTTGATGTTCAAACCAGTCCATACCTGCACAAGCTCAGCCTTCAAGTCAGCACCCGGGTTATACGTTTTAACAATTATGTATGCTTGGAGTTGAGATCAGGACTACCCGCTGGTCGCGTGGTTCAAAACCGCAATGCTTCGAAAAGATGTGTGCATTCTTGTTATCGGGCTTAAAACTTACGATCGCTTGTCAATTTAAAAGAACGACTACAAGTACACATTAGATTCAGCGCTTCTCTACCTTGTATTCTGGTCAGTACATTTACTCTAATGGCTAAGAACGCCTATGACATCAGTGAACGTTTATCGTGAGCTCATCGTCCCAAGTCTACTTCTTCCCATATTACCCCATTGATCTCTTTATACCTCAGACCCGTTTAGATTATATTTGTTCGTATCACCGAAGCAGACGAACTGCTACTGATGAGTCCAAGAAGCATGAGTTCAGCTCATAATAAGCTACGTCGTATCTGTCTCGAATCAGCCCACTGGTTTTGTTCAGTTCCTTGCACTTCTAGAGTTTGTTCAGCATTCGTTGCACAGTTCATGCGGAAACCTTGAATTCAGGTGTCGATTTCACTGCTAAACTTCCTTTGGTCACGTTGGAAACCAATCGTAGTATTCGTCATTTGACTCACTGTGATAAAACTGCTCACTTTCCCCTCCACTTTCTCCGCGCGATGTTCTTTGACCGCCTACAATATCGCCTAACGACACACACGATCTCGGGTATCTGTTGGGAATTTCTCGCTAATTGCGTGTTGAAACCCAGACAGCCTACCTCTTCCAAATCGGACAGTTCAGCTCCTTTTGGCATGGCCTCAACGAGTAAAAAGGACCAAGAATAAGAAGAGAATAGCCCTCGAAGCAAAGTTATCAAAATTGACCAAGACGAATGTCAACACCGGCAACTACACGTGGATCAGAAACCTGTCAAACCATCCACTATTCAACGACGAACGAGACGTCCTTGTCAAAGGACCCAACTTTAACACGAGAGACGCAACGAACAGAGAACACTTGGCAAATTTGGAGCACACAATGAAATCGAACGGCTTGCCAGAAGAGACCCAACATCAAATCCGACAAACCATTGTCCCAGTCATGACCCGCAGCAGGTTATCCAATAACCTCACCAAACGCGAACAACGAGCATTGAACAACCTTAAAAAGAATGACAGCATCATCATCTTGCCAGCTGACAAGGGACGGGTCATGGACAAAGGAGATTACGTGGAGAAGGCGAAACAGCTGCTCAACGACACAACCATCTACCGCCTACTCAATGCTGATCCTACCACAAAACTGGCCAACAAAATCAACACCACACTAAAGAAACTAGAGGCTACGTATAAGATAAGCAAACAGGAGCGTTGGAAAGTGCAACCGAATGATGCAACCACGACTCAATTCTACGGACTGCCAAAAATACACGAAGATGGTATCCCACTGCGACCAACTGTAGCCCTACCGGGAACACCGACATACAATTTGGCCAAAGACCTATTCGAACGACTACGACATCTCATCGACGGATCAAAACATTCCATCAGCAATACACTGCAATTCTTGAACAGATCAGATGGAAGTCGAAACGGGACAATGAATAACCAATCGGACGGAATCTTCAAAACGAAGAAAGAACTCACTCGATCAATTTACAGGGGCCGGCTAATCAGATTCGAGGTTAGAGTTAGACAACAACAGGGAACATCCAGTCAAACTGCAGATCAAAGACTCAAGAACTGCAAGAAATAGCCAATCAGACAACAGGTCAAAGTTCAAATGTGACAAAAATCAGCTGGTGGTAGATCAGGCCAAATGTCAAAAACGACAGAGAGCGACCAACCAGAATTCAGGTCAGAAGGTCAACTCACTCCGTTATATAAGAGCAGGCATCCATCGAACTTCACCAATCTCCACGTTCAAAAGAACTATACGCTAAAACCGCTACCCACTGATGATGTCACCTCGCTTGGTGATGAAACGTTTGCAACCTAAATGCCAAGCTCAGCGAACATACCAATACCGAAACCATCAACCCGGGCTACGAATAACACCACCACTGTTGACAACTATCCGACACCAGATGTGGAATGGATTACTAGTCATATTGGGTCCGGACACAGATTGAATGGAACTCTAACCCGTGGTGACGTGAGTAACCACTGACAAATAGAGAGCTTGTTCGCTACACGATGTTTTCCATGACTACTCTTGAAAATTTCAACCGGTTGCAGTAAGCATGCATCGCCGTTAGTTAACAGAAAACTGGACTTTTACATCAATCCTTCATTCTTGAGATTTGTCTGCAAGCTCTTATCGAGACCTTATTACTTTCTGTGGTCGATGGTTGTGTGTGAGTGTGTGTACGCATGGCACTAGGACGTCGTGCCGACTTCGATTGGGCAAGACAGACAGTCGACCAACAAAAAAATTGCGAGCACACTTTCTGATAGATTGTACAATGCGAGCGTTAGCTAAAACGACACCGTACAACAAATTTAATGCTTTCCCATCTCGCTTACATATCTTAGCATCACAACTGAAACCCTCACATATAACGCACACCGCTGAGTATACACTTAACCCTGTACACCAACACATAGAACCTTCGTAGTCTCCACGCAAACCGCGCCGACTGGAGAACACACAGTAGTCACCGTTGCATCCCAACGAACAATTCAAGGAAAGGGAGGATACATTCCGTACAGAATGTAAGCTAATTATGCTTCTTACCGTTCACTCGTCCAGGTCCACTATCCCGTTTGCTGACTCACTGCCAGTAGTAATCGGATATGAGGACATTACGAGATGAAATCATACATTAGCAGTGAAATTGTTTCTTTCATCACCCTACGTGCCGTAAGACCCTCATTACGATCTTTGGCCCCGTGAAACCACTATTTGATGAAGTGATGTATGTTTCCTTCCAACTCCGACAGATAATTGTACTCGTCACGGACGGCACCTACAGAAATGATAGATAATGTGAATGATGCTTACAAACAATGGCTTCGCACAACGGAGCACCCATCAAATCAGCCGGCTACCCAAGCGCACATTCGAGTATCTGAATACTCCGTGTTCACCCAGGTACAGTGCAGCGATGCACCGACGGATGACACCACTCTGCGTAATCAAATTAAATTGAAGCGTGACATGTTCACCGTGCGCTCCAAGTGCTACATTTCTTGGGCGTCCTCGAACAATTGTGTTTTGACTAACAAAGACTGCACTACTAGATATGGTCCAATTTCGTTTTGTTTGCCGGATACTGTTTGCATGACTCCCGTCTGCATGTTTGTGATTAATGCTTGACGCGGGGCGGAACGAGCGAGCGGGGAGACAGGGGCTGGACATGACAGTGCATTCACTGTTAATTCACATTTTTGGCGGTTAGCCCCATGAAACGTTGCCCGGACCCTGACGGTCGTGCAGTTCTTACGGCTTCTAATGTCTGTCACCAATTTACTTTGGGTCGGCTGGATAATGTCATAGCCAACGCAGATGGTCGTGTTCTTTTGTCACAGCGGTGTTCCATATCGTGCAAATTTTTCTATAGGGACTTCGAATGCTTGTTTACCTGCTGTCTTGTAATCGGATTTGCCTCTTCGTTGAGAATAGGAGAGGTATTATTAATATATAAGATGGCCGCATAATTCTGTCGTGTTGTGTGGTGTGTTTGTACTGCCATTCGATTCACGTTTTTCGGTCCCAGTCCTATGGATGTGCCCTCGTGGATGTCTGGCCGTTTGGAATCCTACTCGTTATAATTCGGTCGTTGTGTTTCATATTTTACCCCTGTGATCAATACAATTGGTGTGTTGACCACGTGTACTTAGGCCGTGGAACGCACTTCTGTCCCAATGCCTCTCTTCTTCTTGAAACATCTTGGGCGACGGCTGTCGATATCGCCTGTCACGACCCCACCTGATGGAGAAGAGACAAGAGCAAACGCAAGACCGCGAGCAGTATCTCTATCACGAACGAACGCAACGATATTGTAAAGCGGTACGAAAATCAGAGCTCAAAAATCGGAACGCAAATCTCGCAACTTAGAACCCCCCAACAAGTAAGGAAAAAGATGGCCTTCAAACGAGCTTTATTTACTGCACAACCCGAAGGCGAAATAGCGGTTCACAGCAACTGTATTCATAGGTTTGTGGTGGCCTTGGACCTAGGACGCCGAATGGACCAATCAGAAGCGAGCGCAGCTTCTCGGAGGTTCCAGAATTCTGGCGGGCGTTCAAATTTCCAGAAAATGGATAAATCCATTTTCCATGCATATAGGGCTAATTTTTGAGAAAAGGTGCTTTTTCCTAACATCGCCCATTTTCCTTTCTGACACCCATTCTAATAATCATGTTATTCTACATTCATCGTTTGCGGTAATATCATTTTTTTTCGAACGGTCGTTCGTTATGAAATTAAAAAATCGTTCACATGAAACATACGGAGCCGCAGTGTCACCTATACGTAGCTGTGGCTGCGACAGGCTAAGTGAATAGTCGTTCGAATAGATACACATCACGACGATTAGAGGTTTGAGGCGATAAGCTATTTGTTTGTTTTGAAAGGACAAATGAAGATGGCAAATTACCGAGGTTCTGTAGGTTTCACCAAATTCATTATGGCGATGGATGTCGGTGTATGATGAATATGTGGACGTTTAACTTAAGTAGGATAGCAGGTTTACATTTGCTTCAGAACTTATATTTACCGGGATAACTTTGCGACATTGCCGAATATATCGGTAACATGTTGCTTCAAATGGGTCGTTTATAACGTATTACGTTTAGTGTGAGTTTGTGCTAGGACGACTGCTTTATTCAATAACAGTCCTTCATCTCTCCTTCAATTTTTTTTAACACTCGTTAGAGTAATGTACTTCCTCTAGCTGTGTTATCAAAACTTGCAGGACTTACGCACTCCCTTATTTATTATCTCGAGACATTCAACTAGCCTGCAGCCTCAGTTTTCAATCTGACATCGTGTGAGCCTAGACGCAGTCACTGAGGCGATTATGCATTCCTCCCGTTCCAACTGACTCTGTATGCGATTGACCATGAAGCTTCACGTAAGAGCCCTTTCAGCTGTGTACTAAATTACTTTGGTAAAAACCGTGCAAACATGGTGCATCACTCAGTTGTGTTCATAGAAAAGCGCGTGTTTGCGTACAGAACATTGTGACCACAGTGGCTCCCTGTAAGTTGAAAACTGAGGCATTCTAGTAGAGGTCGTTCATTTTTAGTAGGTCTCGTACCACGTTGTTCGCGCTACATACCATTAAATCTTGTCAGCGACTTGTATTCTCAGTTTTTACGTATCCAAAATACCCTACGATTATGAGGTTGAGTCAACTTGTATAAAAGTGCATCTATTGGAACCGTTTTTTCATTGGTGTTTCCACAAAACTGATTTGAAAGTGTATCTCGTTCATGTTCGTTTGCAGATTCTTTTTTTTACTTAATGCTTCTCAATTGACATGTTTTGATAAGAGCTATTACCTTATCTTTTCACCCCCGGTAGAAGATCGTCGGTCAGTGCGTGTAAATCACAAATGGCTTGGTGACCGTTTGGTGAAATGGACAGACATGAGATAGTGATTTTAGTTTTTAAATAATACACGTTATAAATTCGTGCGATTTAATAATCTTTTAATTTTTCACGATTTACATCAATATGATTCTGAGCCACTCTTTGTAATTTTTTTACGGTAGATTTCAGTTTTTCTGTCTGTATACTTCCCATCCTCTGTACATTTGTTTGAGAACTTAATTTTTCTATTCTGTATTACAAACTCGGAGGATACTCAGAATGCGTACCTTCTCATTTACTGAAGCGTCTCTTAAAAAACTGATTGCAATTAACTCTCCTTTTCTATTCGGGAATACAAATCAAAAGACGAAAACCATGAGAAAGTATCATTTCTTGCTGTCATTAGCCACAAGTTTGCATTCTGTAACGTATAGTCAGTCGACGATTATCGATTGAAGAGTATCCGCGATACCTGTTGTTTTGGAGACACTGATGAGGATTCAACAATTCGAATGACTGTACGTATTCCTAAATGGTTTTTTGAACAAATTTTACAACAGTGGACGGAAACGTTAGTTCGCGGTGAATTGCCTATATCATTGATCGTCTGTCATTTATTCGGAAACGGAGACAGTGTAAATCGGTCTTCACAGTTCTGTTACGTAATCAAAGTTCGCATCTGTTAAAGCTCGTTCATTCTGTTCACTACATGTTGAAAGTCAAGTTTATGCATTCAAATGCAACTTTCCGCAGCCTGGCAGTTGCCTTGGTTTTGATTCATTTTAATCACATGATTTTCTATCCTGTTTCTGTCCGTTGTTCTGACTCACTATGCTCCCTTCGATTCGGATGCATGTTCTTGCCCAAAAATTACACCATCCTACAGTTTTCGTCTTTTGTTTCTCGGTCAGGGGACATCGACGTGGCTGGTTGTGTTTGAGCCATAATCGTTTAAAAGTAGCAGTAAGCAGTTTTTCGTTACACTCTTACAAATGATAATTGAGAATCAGCGAAAATTCCATGAGGTTGAGTAAACGGTAATCACTATTATCCTTGATTGCTATGACCGACAGTTATATTGTCGTTCCGCAATTTTCGTAGTCATCTTACCTGGCTGAGCTTGCACGTTTTGCTTGTGAAAAGAGAGTGTGAACAGTGTTTATTTCTCAAACTACGTGTCCGCAGTACAATGAACCACTCATAAGTAGTTTGCAATCTGAATCCCTATGCTGAGGATTTGCGCGTGAGACTTTGGACAGATAGCTGAGACTGAAGCAGCTGCTCAAACACATACCACCAACTTGGATAATACCCCGAATTACAACTGCATGCAGATGAACGTCTCTGTCCATGGCGATGTATTATTGCATATTGTGTAAGCTCTTATAACATACTTCAGCCTTTAGGACACAGCATCAGTACAGTGTCCAACTGAGCAAGTGGCTCAAACAGAATCGTTTGTGTCAACGTATTCAAATATTACATCCCCTGTGCTCTCCGTCTTGAATCATCTATTTGAATCTAATTTTCATCCATTGATTGTTGCACCTATAGCTGCGTTGTTTGCTCTGATCGATTTTGTCGAATTGTGTAACTAGAGACAATTTGTGAGCGTATTTGAATTTCATGTAATGTCAACGGTCAGTTCTGGAAGATTTTGGAAAGTCTACGTGAGTGCGGAGGGTGCGGTCAATTATGAGTATTATTTCATCCATATTTATCAGAACATTGTTACTACTTGTCAGTCATCATAACGTCGCTTGGCGAGTTCATTGATTTCTGTTATTTCACCATGAAGAGAAGTCCCAGTCACTGAGCCATTTGTTGGACTTAACAGGACAGTTACTGTCTCCCGTCGAGGCGATGGGATAATCCGAGTGCCAGCCGAAAGCCAATGGGATTGGACGTTCGCACAAGATAATTCGATCATGCACAATGTGATGTCACCAGCGGGGTGATCAACACATATTTTTTAGAGGTGTGCTCAGTGTCGACGAGTTCTCCCGAGGGTGAGACTGGAGTTTAGTGCATTTTTAGTAAAAAAAAAATCTGTAGATACGCGAGAGCTGTAATCAATTATAAGTGGTGTTTAATTTGTAAGTTCGCTCAAGTTATTTCATTCTCTAGTGTCCGTCGATCCCCCTGGAGTCACATCTTATTGGAAACCACATGACTAACAAAGGCAACTTGGGAGTTTTGTGGTGTGTGTGATGATACTGTCCAGTCCACTTTCACTAGTCTGTCACGTTTCACTTTGTACATGATTGTTCCATCTCGTTTTATACTCCACAGGCTGATCAGAGCCACTCTGCCGGGACCGACACAACTTCGCTGTTCCCTGGACAAACTACGCAACTTCACTCCCTGGTAGTTGATCCTCCATGCACGAGCGGTGTGCCTCCAGGATCCCTGAACAGTCTCAATCCTACCACGCTGATCTCTGGTCCGGTCTCCTTGCTACCCGCGTCCGCTACTACACAGCCGACTGATATTGCTTCCGGTTTGGCCTGTCAGCCACTTCCACCACTTCAGTGGCAGCAACAATTGAAACAGGCTCAGGCTCACATACGCCGATTAGAGGACGAGTTGAATGCGACCAAGAAGCAGGCCGCATCCGCCGGTCTAACCCAGGCCGTCACGAGCGTCCAAACACTTCCTATATCCGAAGTAAGTAGTATGTACCTGTTTTTGTTGCATGTATGACGACATCTGATTGTCTCAGTCCGAATGCCCCAAACAATCAGTTGTTCAGGACAGTCGATTCTTTGAATATCCTCTGTAATTTTGAAAACATTGACCATCAGTCAGAAACGTCTTATTTGAGAATAGTCGGTGCTGACTTAAATTAACTTGTGAAAACTACAGTAATCGTTTCATTAAACGTCTGCATATGTTTCATGTTATATAGCAATTTTACTTTAGTTACAATCTTTTCATCTCAAACTGGCGCAAGTTGCACCATTTATTTTGTCAACCCTTTTCAGACTGGTTCATAATTGATCTGTATATGTGAGCTAGGCTGTTAGCATGTTGTTTGACTCAGATGCAGAACGATGATAGTCGAATAACCCATATTCTCCGGAATGTGCATATCTAGTTGACACATTGTGCACTTGCACTTCACAACCATGGCTATCAAACAGTTTTTGCCATCTCAGAAAATTGCACGATTATTATCTTTATGCCATCCGACTGTGGTCTGGCTGCAACTGAGACGGTCATAATTTGTGATTGCTGCCCATATGTACTGTTTATCGCTGACTCTCAGAACGTTTGGGTTTGCAGGTGTATCAAGTATGATAAATTATCAAGACATGTTAACGAAAGATTGTCTCAAACACAGTATCCTTGTAGTGTACTTCATGCTTGCATGTATAGATAGCACGTCTGGGACTTCACTCAACCGATGCAGTGGCCTAATGCACGATCGCATACTAGCAACTCAATATGAACCAGCAACTGCGATTATTCAATCGTTCATCACCGTGATGATCGTAATGCTGTAAACAAGCGGTCAGTTAGTTAGCTTAGATATCTTGACTTATGCTGCCACTTTGGCGAGGTGGTCGAGCTTGTGTACTGTTTTGATCTGGCGGGCTATGCTAACTAGGACTCCGGTCCTTCCAGGTGCAACCTTGTTAGACAAGCCAAAGGGGAGCAGTCAGAGGAAAAGCGGTTACACTCATAGGATTGTATGTCACACTACTGACCGCGTAGAAATGCTTGGGTAATCAGGCACGATCCTATGGGCATACAGCAGAAGTGTTTTTAAAGTTCCGTCACTGTTGTCCTCCGTATGAGGGAGAAGGGGGTTAGAAAAGGTGCCCTCAAACAACGAGCACTCCGATCGCCCAACGGTTGACCGTGACCGCTGGCGTATTATCCAATACGGTCGAAAAACACCTGGTATTTTGCAAAAGCCCGATGTAGC
>LUCH01001923.1:2763-20546 GCA_013368495.1 Paragonimus heterotremus | reverse complement strand
CGAGCTGGTTTGTATGGAATGCGCTTTGCACCTTCAAAGTGGAAAGTGTTGCTTCAAGACTGGGACATTTCCACTCCTATTTTGTTCATTGCGGGTAATCTGCTTGAGACTGTGAACAGTGTCACACACTTCAGTAGGACTATCTCATCAGTCTGTAGTATTGTTGATGAGATATCAGCGAGGATTGCGAAGGCACGAGTTGCCTTTGCGAAATTGCGTCATCTGTGGCGTCGAAAAGACTTCCGGTTTTCTCTGGAAGGAAGGGTATATAATGCATGTGTGCGTTCCATTTTGCTTTATGGTTCGGAAAAGTGGTCTGTTCACAATGAAGATATTAACAGGTTTGCTGTGTTTGACTATCGTTGTCTCCGCCAATTGGCTCATGTTAAGTGGACTGACCGCGTGAGCAATGTGGTCGTTCACGGGCGCGTATTCCGGAACGCTCGGGATGCGCGATCAATTGGTCAACTAGTCAGGGTGCACAGCTTGCGACGGTTGGGTTACGTACTCCGTATGTCATCTGATCGTTTATCGTATCGGCATTATATGGTGAGGTCGCCGACACTTGGGTAAAACCGCGTGGTTGTCAAGAAACACCGTGGTCACGAAATACGAAGATCTTGACTTCTCCATTGAGCAGAGTGGGTAGGTGTCCCCAGCCAGGCTGGGGTCCTCCTGACCACTCAAATAACTGGTTAGAGACGTTATCCAAGGTGGCGGAGTGTCGCAGTCAATGGCGTACCTGTATCCATACCATTTCTAATTCTTCCGCCTAGTCTTCCTTTAGTAATTTTCGAACTTAGTGGCATTTTCTTCTACGATATTCCACGTCACTGTTGAGGTGAGCGGCGGCCCGAGCCAGAGTACCTTTTGGTCAGGCTTATGGCTGTTATGGTGATGATGTTGATTAGTCTAGTTTGACTCAAACAAAAATTACGCTTATCACTTATTATTATTATTATCTATTCAGGTATGAAACGACTGAGAATTTAATGGCGAGATCTACTCGGTTCCTGCGTAATAAATCCGGTGAACAAGTTGTGAATAATACTGGGACCAACAATTCATAAGTCACACGAAGAAACTTGACTGCGTCAACGCCTTCTACAAAATGGAGGCAGATGGTTAATGCTCGCTTAGAAACGCTTCAGTGGGTTATGATGAGATACTTACACTGTGAACAGAATAATGATGCCAGCTACATGATCTATTGCCAATAAGTATTTCGCGACAGCTGAAGCCATGTCTTCTCTTTTAGGCTGAGGTGCTGACGCCATTGATTGCACCGATCACTTGAGGATATGCTTCAGCTTTCTCTATTGTGGGTTTCGGTCATTTCTATCTATGTTTACTTTGTCGTAACTGCAAGTTAGACAGTTTCCTGAGAAAGAACTCGCAGTGCATTTTGTACGAGGTAACAACAATTCTGCAGCGAGATAAATGAGTCTAATGGTTGACTTCAGTTCATGGTTTTCATCGCTGGAAGGTGAAGATCATTCTCTTCGGAACTGTATGGAATTGTCCTTGGGTCATCCGATTCTTGCAGTAAAGGTGCATAGCTTTGACTGTATATTCATTCGTGTGCGCATCATTTTTCAGGAGCTGCTCTTTTAGCTTTATACACCTGGCTGCTAATAAAGTCTGTGCTTCATGAAAAGCATTCGCAATAAACAACGTTCGCTCTGCTCACTGCAGGATTCTGTATCCGAGTCCTCCACGTTTGTTTCTTTTTAATTTAACAGTGTCAACAAAACATTCAATTTTTATTTCGTTTATACTGAAGTCAACAGTTAGCCAATTTTACGGCATTAGCTTCTTACCACCTTAGTCTTTTGGATGCCCCCGCATTCTTGGACCAGCACTGCTGATGAGTTCCAATAGCACTGATTGTTTTCAATGATAGTCGCTGATGTTCATAAGAAAACCAGCGACTTTTGCTGAGAAAAGGTGGTGTCTGCATGTACAACTGATATTCCTCTGGATTCAGTAAACAAATTTGGCGATGTGTGATATTTCATTACCACTGTTTGTACGGAAAGTTATATGCAGTAAGTGATATTCAACTTACAACAGCTGAAAATCTATTGCCCAGTAATGTGTACGGAAGTCTGTATTTGCCAACTAGAGTTGTTTGACGAACCAGTCTGTTTAATCTGACTATACTGAATTATCATAGCCTAACTGATCAACTGTATCTTAGTTCGGAATAATGAAGTTGGTTAGTCACTTCTGCCGAAGGAAACGCATTTGCCGCCGTCTGTTTACTGGCCGCAACCTACATTTACTCTCTGAAGACTAGTACTTCTGAATTAATCTGTCCAGTTGGCTAATCCCAAACTCAAAACACAGACACACACAGTTTTTCTTTACATAGAGACCCTCCCATTGCAGCCTTCTGTTTGCTACAAGTCAATAGACAATTGCCCAAGCAAACTGTTTGTGTGTGGAGGCATTCATAGACTAGTGAAAGAGTGAGTAAACACACCAAACAAGAACTGGCGATGATTGACATCCAACTGTTTACTTTACCAGCTCGCGACTTCAGACTAACCGTCTTAAGTGCACTGAAGAGTCTGGAAGTCAGCAACGCACTACGAGGCAGCACGTTTAAAATTATGGTACTAAGAGTCAAGCAATTTTCAATAATGCGACATGCATGTGCACTTGATCTGATGCTCGTTGTGTCTTTGCCTTTCGTTTGTTAACAGGAAGGTTTCGTATCTCTACTTGCTTATCGGATGGTTTCATATTTTCCTGAATAAATATGGGGCAAGTTCATCAACATTATTTACAAAACTGTAATATGTAGACTGAGAAAGAAAACTTGTTATAGAATGGTTATGCGCGTTAAATACCACTCATATTGGATACTTTCGCACTAAGATATATCTTTTATCCGGCCTTGCCGGACAAGAACAGTATAGTCGAGTTTCTTCAATATTAAAACTTATCAAGGGTGTATATGTTTGCTCGGACAGGGATTCGAACTTTAATCATCATTCCCATTAGTCGAGTGCGTTGGCCTGTATACTCCTGATCGCACAACAGACAAGGCCATATTGTCGCACACAGACATTCAGCAACATTGGCTTGTGAGTAGTTCTCAGGGCGCATAATGGAAAGTGCCAAGTTAAAATTTTTATCCTGATAGGAAAGCCTCAATGTCTTCCAATTGCTTTTCTCGGTTGTTTATCAATGAAGATGTATTTCCAGCATCTGGCATTGTGTAGAAATCTAGATTTTATAAATCTTTATCGTAGATTTAAGGTTTTTACAGTGATTTCCAGTGTTTTCCAATTTGGTTAATTTTGATAATTTCCGTATCTCTGATTTGTGTCTGTTTCATGTTTTGTTTGGAAAATTGTGCACTTTTTTAAAGTCACAAAAACACATCATTGTTGATTTTTCAAGAACACGTGTGATTTATAGAACTAGTGCAATAAATTGCAACACATTTGGCGGTGTCAAATGTACCATGTTCCCCATATATCTACTGTCCTTCTAATTATTTAGGCTATTCACTGTGACATAGCGTGATCATCAACAAGTATTCGAAGCATCAGTAGAAGTGATTTGGATGCTACAGCATTATTATATATATATATATGCATACATATACGTTTATATATAGGTGCAGTGATACACCAGTAGCAGTGTATAAAACATATTTATAAAATAGAATCAGAGGTGTAAAATCATATGAAATCCAGCGGACTCGGTTATGACCAATTAATCAATAAAAGCTATAAATGGGTTGCCAAATGGCGGATTTAAACATTTAAAGTCTTACCTTTTTACGCTTTTTCATGTCTGGGAAGAAGGATGCGTATTTGATCCGTGCTATCCAGTCAAAAAAACTGTTTTCAGAACCATAATTTGTACAGTCCAGTTTTATGGCAGCTCCTTCTTAGTAATGTCTTATCTAATTTATTACTACCCCAATGTACCTTTGATAGTGAATGACTTAGCAGGCCGCCAACAATTGATGACGATGATGGTGTCTTACTTGTAATTAACGCTCTCTGTCAAGAAGTATCAGATAATAGTATAGGTCTGATCACCAAAGATTACATTCAAATGATCGTTTGATATTAAAATCAGTTCGATCATCCAATCAAAGCTGTATGTTTTGTTATCTTTAAAGCAAACCCTCACCTTTTATGTTTTGCTGGTTTTCTGTGGTATTCGTGCATCTTTTGTGGTATTCTGAAAACATGAACCTTTCTACTTATAAAGCTTTCAGTTAAAATCGGGCAGTTTATCCTAATGCATATAATTGGGTGAGCTATCCTAGCTTAATTTGGTATAGTGTATCTATTACAGTTGTCTTGCACTGTATCGTTCCCTATACGGCGGTCAAAATATCCACGTGAAGTAGTCTAATCTTGCACCACTCGAGCTATGATAAGGTTTTGTGCATCACCATTGTTCTACCAACCGGAAAACTAATTACCCTTGCGGTTGGTAAGATTTTCGAAGTTCCCATCTATTTTCTTCTTTAATGACACATCGACTTAAAAACTGCCAACAGTTGCAAATGATCTCAAGATAGTATAGCACTTTGAAATGTTATCTTACTTAGGGGTGAAATACACAACTCTGCAATGTTTATGGTTTGATTATTAAAATTACTACACTGCCGTTCGAAGAAAACACCTCTTTGTATAAATTCTATATAGACCTGTTGTAACTTATCTTATATTATTGATACCACTAATTTCTAGTAAATAGTTAATTCTCTTTGTATGAAATATTGCAATATATCATTGAATTTTAATTCAAAGTGCTCCAGTTTTGTCCCATAGATTTTTCCATGCACTAACATCCGGAAATTGAATTGTCCGCTCAGTAGTTTGATAACAGTGTTGTACTAACAGTCTCAGAAGAAAGACCGTAAATGTTAGTCATTCGACTTCAGAGATGAACACATAAATCCTTTAGGTTGCACTTACGTAGCTCACCGGATACTGTTAACGATCACACGCTATACGAAGTTGGACGCTGGGCGTATTATTCTTAAAGCACTTGACTTATCTGGTTCTTTACACTGCTTAGGTATTCGAACCCTGCTCAGCCCTAAGTTTACTCATGTGTATCCCAATTGTGCGATTTTATGACCATGAGATTTCTCGGATGTTTGTACTATCTGGTCTGTATTCAAAAAATCATTTCTGCGTCATGAATGAAGGTTCGCCGAGTGTGATAGTTTAGAGTAAACATAAATGTTTCAGGATACGATTCTCCCATACATATCTCAACCGCAAACAACTTTAGGGTAGTGTAGATCGTCACCTAACTGTTCAAATGGGATTCAAAGAACTGAACGAAACCCAGCTTAACGTTGAGCCATAGGAAATTATGTACATGCTTTCAGCACACGCAGCTTTTGAACCTTATGGTATGACCTCATTTGTCCCGCGCTACGTCAGTCGTCCGCTGCTCCGCTTGAAGAAGCTTGTGCATGGACGTTGATTGGCTGAACGTACTCCAGTCAAGAAACCGCCTCACTCGATTTTCGCACAGTTGGTGAGTACGCACACATTCAAGCGCTTCTTGTTACCACCAGTCTAACGAGCTTAACAGAAATAATTTCACAAAATGCCTACTTGTGAGGTGCGATCTGGTAACTCGTATGAAATATTAGTCCAGGGAGTTAAAATGAGCAAACGAACTATACTACTCGTGAGTAGCCGGGTGTGCATAAGTAAATATCACAATGACGCGTATGCCGTCGAGACCACAGACAAGAAATGGGAAACACTGGGTTCCCTCCAATAACTTCATCAGCGCAGAAAGAAGACATACGTTGCGATATGTTAACATTTCGTTTACTCTGATCAGTCGCAAACGTAAAACATGCAAGTTATATATGACAGACATTTAGTGATAGACGGAGTATGGACACGCATACAATCATACCACGAATTATGTCATCACTCACCACAGCAACCCTATCGGTTGCTTCACTCACTTTTGTGCACATAGCGCCGGCTGGTGAGCTCTAATCAGCATGGTTTCGCTAAGGGCCAGTAGTTTCGGCTTCTGATGACGTAACAATATTTTGAAAGAGGTGACCTGGTGACCTGTTATCATAAGATGTCTGGCAATCGATTATGTCTATCTCTAATTTTCTGTCATATAACATTCATGTTTTACGTTCGCGACTGATGAGGGTAAACGAAATGTTAACATATCACAACATACGCCTTCTTGCTGCGCTGATGAAGACAATAAATGGTGTTTTCCAAAAACAAAGTTGCCATTGACACTTGTTTCATCCGAAGCTTGATATTACAGGTGAATGAGTGCTCCTCTCGTTGTTGCGTCCTCAATGCTTATGTCACCTGTATTGATTCACTCAGTATACTCTCCCAGTGTTAATCGACTCCTTGACTCACAGCGTCAGCATTACAGAAGAATCCCTAATATGGATTGAACATCACCAACAACTGATCGTAGCTTTCGCGTTCCCATAGTCTTTCCCGTCGGCCCCTTTCGAAAAGAAGCACTAGACTCGAGTTTCGCTCTCATTAGAGCTCGTCAGTAGTGCATATCCTTGCCACAGGCGGGACTAGAACTCCGGTCACGTTTTCATGAGTTCTGGTGCCGGCAGTGGCAAGGATATGCAGTACCTAAGTTTTTGTGAGAAGCCTACTGACGTTGCATCCCGGCTTGAAACGACAGTTGTAAAAAGTATTCTAAAAGAAGTTCGGATATTCAGTGCTTTCGGTGCAATCTTCCCGACATGTCATCCGAATTTTCGTCTAAGTATATCTGCTATCGCATGGTAGTCGGTGAGTATCTCGGAATTTCTTGAATGTTTCTCATTGAAGCAGCATTATTGAACAATTGTTTTTTGGTAATTCGTCAATCTAGTACAAGTAAGGATGTTTCAAAAGAAACTCCCTGAGAAAACAAAGTCTATAAGACGACCAATATAAAACAGTACTATGATTAACGAAGAAAATTAGACCAAACGTTGTCAAAAAAGTACATTGCAGATTACGGGACCAATAATTGCGTAGGGTTGAGTAATTCATCCAAATATTGCTCAGAAAGCCTTGATGATGCATACAATATTAACTGCACGTCCGGACATATTGTGGTGGGTTTTCAGGCCGGAGGTGCGAGTATTCAAACACTCGGCGGAATACCTCAACGTGGGAGAGGCATGTCCACAAACCCTCAACGATCGCACAAGTCATCGCTCGACCGGATGGGATCGACGAGCGAGACATCGCAGGCAAAATAAGATGAATGACCGATTCGAAGGCGCGATTATACCGACACCCAGAGGAATATCTCGGCATGGTCGTGGAGTACAGTCAAAACTCAGAGTGAATAGATGGAGGACAGCAGGAGCAACCGGAGGAGCAATTGCCCAACGAAATCGGACTAACGAACGAATATTGGCAGGCGGAAAACCCCCGGATAGAAGGGGCCGATCACACACATCAACCGGGTAGAAGTGCACATGACGTGTGAGCGGAAACCTGGAGGTGTTGTGGACTGGAATTGTTATTCAAAATCGCGAGCGTGCGTATGGTATGATAACTAGCGTGTTGGACAATAAAGATTGCGCTTTATTGGGAGCCTTTTCGCCACAATATTATCCTTTTTTCCGAGACATAATGGTCATCTGTTCGAAATAGTTAGTTTATTGTGTCACAGCCAAGAGGCATTGACAAATAAGTTTGGATCAGAAACGTCACATGAAAGATAAAACAAGCTACAGCTCAATTACAAAATGGTTGAAATCATACCGAACTCAAAATGTTACATTGATGTTCAAGGGCGAGAGCTGAATTAACGGTATAACGGGAAACGGTGAGAATGTGGAAACTCCTATTCAACAGAGACAGCTCAAGAAGTGAAAATCCTGTGGCGACTCAGCAGCGAATACAGAGATAGGGAAGAATGATGGATGTACGTTCATTACCAGCAGAGAACGTCTGAACTAAATTTGATTCATTAGATCAGTCCACCGGTCACAGTGCTAATGTGTACTGCCGATATGCTGACGACACATCTATCGTTCTTAATACGGATGATTAGTCAATAAGATTTATCCTCATACCCAGAGTACACATTAAAAGTCAATCTTTCAAACACCTATTTTCGGTAATTCTCATCAGGCACATACAGTTGCAAGATATTCGTTGGACTTATGTATAAAACCTGATGAGAATGACCGAAAACAGCTGTTTGCAACCTTGACTTCTAATGATTAGTCATTGAGTTTGCTTCAAGATCCCATAACCAAAAACGCCTTAACTCGGTTCTTCATTGTAGATGAATCGAACAACAAGTTTAATTTTCCTAAACTTCCAGTTACCCCGTTGAAAATACTTCTAAAATTTGTCGGCATATTGCAGAGCAACCTGATCGGATCATTGCAGCAATTTGAACAACTGTGTCTCTCCTAAGTAAAACATAACCTAATCTGAAGATATTAGGGCGCCCACCCTGTTACCTTCCCAGGGCGCGTCCTTCGTGAGGACGAAGAAACAAACCACTTGACTCAGTCGTAACTAGCGGAACTGTTCAAATCGGTTGAGACTTTTTATACCGCTATGCATATGTGCGATCCTAACTTTTTCTCAGGATGTGATGGGAATGTGTGGACATTATGTGCCCTATAAATACCGTGTACTTGTCGCCCTAGCCGCACCCCGTTTTGGAGCGAAATACATCTCCTTATTTTGAAAGCGTCTTTTGGCTTGCCTTGGGAGCGAATACGGGACAGTTGCGGTACTTTACCTTGATGAGAATCCGAATTCTGCCAAGCGAATTACGATAGCTAGGACGAACCAGTGTACCGTTTAGAAGAGTTTACAACAGAAGACTGCTAACTAGACAAAGAGAAACCTGCTCTGTTGAAGCGATCAGACGAGAGCTAGGCAAGCTTAAGAACATATTGGGGACGAATAACACTGCGAATAAGTAAGTTACTCCAAACGGTATCGCCAAAATCTCTCTCAGAGTGACGCCCGGAAGTGGAATTAAACAATTGTTTACACAGTATCCGTTTAAAGAAACTAAAATTCAGTCGTCCGATCCAGAATCGCTCAAATGTATTTTTCCAGCTGGTCTACCTCGACGCCGAAGCCAATAGTGAACCTAAAAGAGAAGCTACCAGTCCATGATCAATCAAAGTTCACATATTTTTTTCTATGCTGCTATTCTGTTGCAGAATAAATCTGTCCTACAATTAGCAGATTATCACTTCTCCTGGATGGAAGCCGACTAGTAGGACTTAGTAGCAATCATCATTGTTGCAGCAGTCATCAAGCATACGTCATAAAAACATTCTGAGTTATCTATGGAGCCGTTATTTGTAATCCTAAGACAGTTCCGTAACATAATTTAGCTACCACGGAGTCGATCACAATTAGATTGTATAACCCCAACATGTACCCCCACAAGAAAATGGTTTGGTTCTTGAAACTCCCCTGGCCACGGTTGGAGGAATCGATAGCCGATTCCGACAACTCGACCTTGCCGTTTGTATGGCCACGGAGTGAGTAGGTCGAGGATTGTATTAACCGAGTGCAATGTGAGATGAGTCGGTGATGACAGTCGACCATGCCGTTAAAACGACGGACACCAACGAGCGTTGTGGGACAGGGTGAGTCGCGAATTAACTGCACTCTGTCGGCCGACGGCCGAATGTCATGCCGATCGGGATGATGTCCAAGAACTCAACTGCTGGTTGAGAAAAAGCACATTTGTCTGTATTAAGAACGATGTCTTGTGCCGCAAATCGTTCGAACAGCACTCGCGGATGGTTCTGGTGCTCTTTTTCAGAAGGACTTTCCACCAAAAGATTACCTATATAGAGACAGACGAAGTCGAAACCACATGTAACATCGTTACTAAGCACGAATCATATCGATCTAGCGGTGATGTTCTGAATATACAGGATAGGGATACTTATCAGGTATTATGGCTCTGTTGAGCGCGCGATAATCCTTACGTGGACGCCAGCCTTCGCACTTTTTCACACCATACGGGGGACGAGGCCCAGGGGCTGTCCGACGGTGAATGATTTCAAGCTCCAGCATGTATTGGAGGAGACTTTAGCTAATACCGGCGGGCTAGTTTTGATGATGTGGCACTGCATAACACCACTTTATTTGATGGGCGATGTTACAGTGCAGTATTCTGTAAGTAAAAATTAGGTTTTCCTTGGGGTGTTCGCAATTAATCGAGAGGCGACCTACTTCTGCAGTCTTCCCGGATTGAAGATTTTCTCGAGCCTCATAATTCTTTCAGCGACCCACCCCAGCACATTTTCAATAAGTACCAAACCTTCCTCAAGGTAAGGGCGACCGGACTGTAATTTCGTTTCCAGGTGTGGATTAACTATGGAGGCGAATAGAATGGGAGACAGTTCAGGGTGGGAGGTTCCATAATATATCCCCATCAAGTTAAGGGTCATTTGTGCCATTTTAGCCACGGCAACACAATTTCTAGACAGACTTAAGCTATCTGTCATGGTTGTCTCTTGATCCCGTTTGCATTCTGACTCGAGTAGCTTTGTTTCGCTAAAGCAGTAGCCAGCACAATTTTGATGGCGAATGTGCACAACTTTACATTTACTGTCATTATTTTCTGTGGACCACTGTTTTAAACAGTTCAGATTATTCTGTAAGATTATCCCATTGTCCGGGTACCCTAGAATTCGCCAGAGATTTGTGTCATCGGCGTAAAGCAACATGAGCGATTTGACTATACTGGGTACTCCAAGAACGAAAAGACTGAATAACATGGGTCCTGGAATGGATCCTTGTTGAACGTCGCTGTTGACAAGGCACCACTCTGACTGTTGCCTATTCACCTTGACGTCGAATTTACGTTCATCTCGATAATCCTCAAATCACGTAATTAAACCTGCATCGAAGTCATAATTACTGAGTTTCCGTAACAAAATAGAATGTTCAACCTTGTCAAACACTTTAGAAAAGTCAAGATAAACCAAATCTGTGGCCAGTCGTGGGACGGCAGTCTATGTCCAAAAGTCATGAGCAGTCAGCAGATTCGTCACGCACGAGTGGGCTCTATGGAAGCCGTGTTGCTCTCTGATGGTGGGTTTGAGGTCTTTAACCTTTGAACGGTGAGAGTCATTTAATAGGCTTTCCTTCAGTTTAGAGGCCACTGAAAACAGCGCTATTCGTCAGTAGTTTACTGGGTTCATCTTTGAAGAAAGATGTAACCGTGAAGTGTTTTCTGGTTTTCGACAGACGGCCAGTTGACAAGAAGAGATTATGAAGTATTGTAAGCGATTCTCTCCATCCTGTGGCATAGCTTCTCAAGACGACAGGGAATACCAAGCTTGAGCACGGTGATCTGTGAGTCAGTGGGTTCTCTTATTTGGTCATGACTTGTGACAGTGAAACCTGGGGTAATTCAGTTAAGCAACTGTCTATCTTCTTGAAAGTCGTCCGTGGTTTACATTTATGCACACTTACGTTTACCCAGAGTGTTGGCCACCTTCGCGTGTGGAGTGGTTAATCCACTAAACGTTTGCAGTTGCGAAATGTCAGTCTCATTTCTTGTGTCCTCTGCAACTTCTTTATGGAAGAGCATAGGATTCAAATTCGGTTATTTAGTAAGACCGCGTTGATAGCAAAATCGGTCCTGTCTGGTAGCAGCCGTTGCATGTTCGCTCCATATGATATGTTTAACAAACGCAAATTCGATTTGTTCTAGTTGGTATCTGTTTCAGTTTCGTTATTTATGCCATCTACTGCGCCGCGGATACTATACTGCAACATGGTTGCCAACGGTGTCGGAGATTTTCTCAACAATAAGCTGTCAGTGATTAACCGGGGTGTGTGACGATGGAGCCCAGCCATTCGATCTTTCTAAGCTGAATATTCAGTCCCGCGAATTCTGCTATGTGGTAAGCTTTTGGACCTGTATTTTGGGGAATATATTGTTTTGTACCTTGCTGATAGCCGAAATCAATTATCCTGTGATGACTACGGCCAGGTGAAGCTGAGGTGTTTAGAGTGACTATCACATCAACCTCGTTAATAAGAGTGTAATTAGGATGAGGTGGAACTTGGCACATCCGCCACATAGTGTGGTCCTAAATATACTAGGATAGTCCAGCTTTCACGACTGCCTGGGAGGAATCTCCAGCAGAGGGAGATGATGCAGTATTGGTGAAATGGTTCGTGAAGTCTAGCCCCAGTGATCAAAACCTTCAAGTTTTAATGTTTGAGTACAACCCAAAGACGGTATTTCAGTCATAATATTATACAAGGACGTATCGCCATCCCCTTGGTCCGATGGCGATCTCTAATCTATAGCAACCAAACAAGTGAAGTTTTGAGTGCGCTACTAACTTATCAGACTGTTTCCAGAGGGTCCAGTAGCACCCTATCACGAGTAACTGGGGTTTTCAAGTGCTATTCCAAATAAAAAATGACACAATCTCTTTTACTGATTTTCCTATCATTTCAAAACATTGTTGTATCAGGAATGGATGGCTCCCCCTCCTGCGGTCCTTCCCTCCACCAGGTCTCCATGATGCCTATTACAAGTGGGTTACGCTGGAAACAGGTGATCAAATATACCCGGAGATTTCATCAGAAGTCAAAACGTGGCGAACAAGCTCGTTTTCGGTGTATCATCTTCAGGTCAAATACAACACAATAAATATGAAATTAGTTATCAAGTCAGGATGTTGTGAAATTTAATACAGTGTGAATCTAATGTCATTTTGGGATTACGGACATGGTTACTGTGGTGCCGTGTCAAGTGTTGCAACCACGGCAGGCCATGATAATTTCAGCGCTTGAACAAAAGACTTCTGCGCACACAGATTAGGATTTCGCAGCCGGATTCCGATCGCCTCCGCAGCAGCCAAGATGCGACATTTCACACCTCTGGTGTGAAGACGTGTGACGCGGTAGATCGGCTTCAATGCGTCATCCACATTGACTCTGTGACCCGTATCAACTAGGTGGGCCAAAATTGCGCTGGAAATCTTCCGTTGTTGTCCGGTTGTCAGCCACGCTGGATGATGTTCGCGTATTCTCTCCGACAAGCGCCTTGTTGTGCGACCAATGTAACCTGCTCCACAGGAACAAGCGAATGAATAGATACAAAATGAGGTAGCACTACTGGGCACTGTATCTGTGAGTTGAAGACGCATGGCTGGCTTAGAGGAGAACGTTAGTCTTAGTTGTGCAGCGTGGAACGTTCTCATCAGAGTCGTGTCGAGCCTTCTGGTCAGCGATACACTTGATAATTCACCCTAGTAAGGCAAATTCATATAGACGGCTTTCCGCTCGACAGAAAACTCGCGGTCTTCCGGTTCCCTTCGTTGCATGTTTCGAGTTAGGAATTTGGCTGGATATCCGTTTGCGCGAAACGTTTCACATAAGAACTTCAACTCACTGTCTGGCGTGTCCTCAGTACTGATTTTATAAATTCGATTCGTTAAACAGCGTACCAAGTTCCGTTTCTGTTTCATCGGAACAAAGCTGTGAAAATGGACATATTGTCCATTCCACGTCTGCTTCCTATGCATGCCTCGTTGAATCGATCCATCGGGACGTTTCAATAGCGCAACATCGAGGAAAGCCAGTTTCCCATCCTGTTCTGTTTCCATAGTGAACTGCAGTTTCTTGTGAGCTGAGTTGGCTAGTGATAACAAGCAGTCAATATCAGTGTTGCTATCGACGATATAGAAGATATCTACATAACGTTTATACAGCACGCATTGATCTATCAATCCTGTTAGCCTTGTTTGTTCTATCATGCCTATGAAAATGTCAGCCAGCAAAGGGCCTAGTGGCGAACCCATTGCAACCCCATCTTTCTGGCGATAGATTTCACAAAATCCCGACTTGACAACCAATTTCATATTTATTGTGTTGTAATTGGTCTGAAGATGATACACCGAAAACGAGCTTGTTCGCCACGTTTTGACTTCTGATGGAAACAAAGGTCTCGAAGCTTATCAATTTTCCTAAGGAATGAAGCCGCGCTGGTGTAAAAACAGTGCTAAGAAAAAGTCTCACTGCCTACAATAAGCTTGGTAGATTAATCTAATTAGGAGTTTCATGCAGTGAGAAAGGCTGAGTTGGTTTGTTGTAGTGTACTTTGGGCATGCCATCCCTATTGGAATGGCAGTGAGTCGGAGTATTTTTTGAAATCTTGGACTGAATTTGACATCTGCGTAAAGATCAGTTGAGTATTTTGGTAATATACGGTTGTATTCACCCGGATCTGATGCTACTTGGTCTGTCAGAATCATACTTGATCCCAAAAGGCAACTATGAGCGATTTGCGCGCCAGAATGTGTACACCTGCTCTGTAATTTCTATTGTTAAGAAGGTTATTTTCAGAAGTCGGGACCCACATACCGAGGCTAAATTTACCAGCCAGTGCAGACGATTTACGCTGTTGACTGTTAGAACAGAGATACCAGTGAGTCGTGCTGAGCTCTTTACTAGTTTATATCATGTGCTGTTTGAGTAACGACATCAGAGCTGTCAGAAGCAGGTGTATTATTGCGTAGTAATGCTCTTGCGTCTACGTTCATCAACTCCTTAGGCTTCAGACGACGGCTACAGGTGTGCGAATTTGTCTCAGCCAAGGTGTAACCTGATTATGTTCCCTCTTCTGTTGTGACTGACTTGTTGCATCGCCATTAACTTCTCGAGGTCAGCCAAGGCAGGAAGGGTAACCCGTAGGGGATGCGACATGAAAGAATATTCAAGGCCAGAATTTCTTCGTAGTCTCTGAAGTCACTCTGGGTAGATATCAGGAAAATCCGAGTGTTTAGGAAACCTTGAAAATTCTTCTGTCGTTCTCCTCTTAATCTGAACTACTCACAGGCAGACTGAACACCATTACTTACCAACACACTACTATGGGCGAGTTTAGTGATATTATCCTAGATGTGCTGGTTCTCGTGTCTACGACTTCTGCTGTTCACTATGCGCCTAGTTGAAATGACTGAGTTTTCTCTCATTCGTCCAGTTCATTTTGACTGAATGGAGTAGCTAGGGTTGCAGCAGTGTCTTAGGTTTTGAGATTAGTTGTGAACGTCTGCCTAAATGACTATATTTAGCTGGCAGTAAGGTATTATTCTGGCCAGCAAAATAAGTCTCGACGTCAGAATGCTCACTGTATAGTGTCACGGTAGTTGAGGGGCTGTGGCTGGTGTTACCAACACATATCGGGTCGAACAGTTGTTGAAACGATAGTCGCTCACTCGCTTCGATTGAACTTGTAACTCATTTGTGATTAGGATTTGTGTTTGCAGATTCACTGTAACAGGGTGGAATATGCAGTGCATCTTCGATAAGCCGATAGACATGGCGCTTACTGAGTAGCAGACTCTAAAGCCCACTCTGATCCTCTTCTGAGTTCACGACAACTAAAAAGTTTGAACACACGCATCGTAGAATTTCAGTTGGGTACTCTTTTGAAATCTTGTAAAATAAAGGCGGAACCATTGTACAGGCTGAGTGAGCTTAGATCTTGTGCAGAAGACAGTTTGGAATCCTACCGTTTTTGCAGAGCCCCTTTTCACAGATTGTACAACTCTAATAGTCAGTTCACCGCAGGTATACCAAAACGACAGTACTCGGACTTCCGACAGTCAGTCATAAGGATGCCAGTAACAATTAGGATTAACAGTAGAACATATAACTACATAGTTAATATAAAGTATGAGGTGGTTTGCTTTGTGGATATAACATAAAGGTCTGAATTCAAAATATATTGTATTTCTGTAGATTACATCCTAGGGTTGGTGTCGGATGAGAGGTGATATGCTTTCGACAAACGGGCAGTGATGTTCCATCAGCAGAAGAACCCGAGGTGTAGGTGTTAAACCAAGAATTACAGCTGAACTTTTGTCCTCGTCGTGCCTAGCGAAGCTATCAAGTTTCGAGCTGGATACCAGGCCGTAGACATCTTTACGACCGAAAGTGAAGGGGTGTCACGCGGATAGACCAAAACGTTCGCTGAACTGAAGACTGAGCAATCAGGGGCTGGGCTTGGCGTAGGTTTGACGACGGACGCCTAACCAGTGGCTGATCATGCTCCTGACGTGTTCTCAAAGTTGTTTCCGCCGTGCGGTTGGAAGTGTCAGTGGAGTGGCCGTGCGACCCCCGATCAATGGAAGGCCGACTGGCTAGTGGTTCAACAGGACGAGTCTGTGCATGACAAAATCCGTGTACATCTGTTTGGAGCAGATCGTGGGTTCTGCGTGCCGTGATTATCACTTGGGTTTATGGTGTGATCAGAAGACTCCTTACATCCGATCAGAAAATTAACGACATTGTTAGAAAGTGCTTGAAATGCACTTTTGAGCGACACTTAAAGTTGCTTTATGGTTGACGCCAGTGAGAATGTTGGATGAACGGCAGAGAGGTACTTAAAAGTTGTGATTCTAGAACAGTGCAGAATATCCATGAAATATGAATACCGCTAGGTGGCACTTCAAAAATGTGGTCGAATAAATTCAGGCTGGGCACAACAGGATTAAATAGTACCAATAAAAGACGTGTAAAGTAAGAGTACCGAAATTTATGTCCGTTCGTCGTCCACTCGATGAACATTTTGAAAGAAATTTATTGAATGTGAACTTCCTTCTGACAGAATCGGAGAGGTGGATTCAAATGCAGGCACTCATTCGGTTCTGGGTGCCATTCTCTACAGCGATAACAATAAAACTCCTTGCGACGTTTGCAGTATGTCACCCGGTTAACATCACTGTGCGAAATAGGCTTCGTACGGAAAAATTCTGCGAACTCGTCGACCAAATTCACGCGTTGGTTTACGATAACAGAAGTCTTTTCACTCAAGTTAAAAACTGTTCATTTTCGGACATCAATCGTTCGCGCACTTTTCGATCACAAATGCCGACAATAAGACTCCAGACAACCAATGCTTGCTCCGTGGTTTGTTAAAAGATTCGACAAAATTCACAACCTGGTTGAGTCGAGAGAAGTCCTGAAATAAAGTTGCTGGCAGATACATCAGCAAATGGAATTACCATATGGAATTTATAACACGTAAAAATATGTCGTCTTTCGTATGCTGTCGTGTGATTCCAGTACGGACGAGTAATCTTGTTTACTATATGGTTGTAGGTTGGCAGTGTTGTTGTCCTTCCTGATCGGGGTCACGACGGAGTTATTTCATTTTTAGAATGACCTCTAAATTTTGATCAGGAAGTAAGTGAATTTAATTAGTAAAAAGTAGTTTCCCACTGTGACTATATCGTGGTAGTAGGATTTTTCATGGGTGGGCACCAAAATAGAAAACATGCATTGAGGAAGTTCGCCATAACTCAACTGCTCAACACCCAAGGCCAAACTGTCTTGTTTATCGCCTAAACAAACTCACAGTAGAATAATAAGTGGTCCTATCAAAGCAACAAACTGGTGCGAGCACAGAACACTCATTCCAGAGTGAGGTAGTCCGCTATGTCTGCACGTGAGATATGTGAGCAGTCAGTTGCGAAGATCCATATGATGGCCAATTTATACTGATGAGTAGTCAGGGGCTTGGCTAATTTCAAGTTGTACCTCACTCATATTTGATCGCAGCCTCCGCATTCGGATAGAATATCCAGACAGACTCGGGGTCCGCTCTCATTAGAGCTGGTCAGTAGTGCATACCCACGCTACTGCCAGAACTAGAACTCTGACCACGATTTCACGAGGCAACAGTGTTGACCACTGCATCACTGACCTCACATCAGGCACGACCGAATTATCATATGTGAACACTCAACCACTTTCGCTTGT
>LUCH01001922.1:57750-107328 GCA_013368495.1 Paragonimus heterotremus | reverse complement strand
TGTTTACCACTGCGCCATTGACCTCACGTTAGGCACGACCGAATTGTCATATGTGAACGCTCAACCACTTTCGCTTGTGAGTAATGATCAGGTTGTCCGATCGTCTCGAAATGGAGACACAATTACTGTCTGTCAACTCCACTACTGACGAGCTCTAATGAGAGCGAAACTCGAGTCTAGTGCTTCTGCTGTTCGAAATGGGCCGAGTGGAAAGTCTATGGGAATGCGACAGCTGCGATCAATTGTGAGTGATGTCCAATTTGAAATTCCTCATATGTCGGAGCGCTAAGAGTGATGAACCTCAGCATCCCATGTATAAGGTCACATTCAATCATGAGCTTCTCATTAACCTACGTAGATGAAACTGATTCACACCATACACAGACCCTGTTGATTCCTTTGTTCACAGAATATATTAAGGTACATACTTGTATAATAAGCAAGCAAAATTTCATTATTACCATGTAGATTGCAGTCAACGGACATACTAGTTTGAAGCGTATTTTCAAGTATGTCTTTAATGCCCTTATCAAGCCCCATCTTTCTTTTCATTTCACACCATCTCCTTTAACCTGATAACGAACTTGCCATGGGGTGTGGCTCTCTTAGTGGTCCAGACTTGGCATGATTCAGCGTGATGGGTAGGGATTGACGAATAACGACGTAGATCACAAAAGACAAACACTGAACTTCCCAAAAGTTTTTTTTAATACTCACTCACATTATATTCTAACGATTTTAAACGTGAATAACTTTGAGAATGTGTTCGACGTGTGCGCGGATGTGATAGAGTTTGCATCATAAAATTCATGTTTATTGAAATTTCCCGCTAGCTGCTTTTTTGTGGACAGCAGTCCCATGTTGTACTTTAAATGTTTTGTAGTACTGAGTTTTCCTCCTTTCACTTGAGTAAACATACGGCCATGTATAAAAACTTGACCACCTTAACTAAGTTCTGGCTGTAAGTTTTCAACATTGAACACAACCCACACTTGATCGCAGTGTTCGCATTCGGATAAACACTTTATCAAGCCCACTTCGAAAAAAAGCACTAGACTCGAGTTTCGCTTTTAGTAGAGCTCACCTGCAGTGCATACATTTATCCCGATCGGAGTTTGCACTCTGACTCTCGTGCATGTTAATCTAGCTTGTTAACTAAAACGACAGCAACCTCACAGTAGGCAAGACCGAACAACCGAATCAAAACACTCAACCACAATCTTCTATGAACAGTGTTCAACTTGCCTGATCATTTTGAAAGGAGAATGAACATATTCGTTCTGTTCGATCCAGTTGATAACCCCGTGAACAGGACTTCTCAGGTTAAAGTTACTGTCTTCCGTTAACCAACTCAGCATGGTTTAAGTCAATAGTGAAGGTTCGAGGATTTAGGTTGTTTTAAAAATGAACACTATCCACAGTCTTCGCATTCAGATAAACATATGGATGATCATCTGATCAACGTTGTGTCTACGAGATTTATAAAGTTTTCTCTAACTTGGGTTATTTTCAGAATATCCTGGTCGGGGAAATCAAATGAATATTCATGAAGAAAGCCGATATCACTACCTGAATTAAATGTGGTTATACTCAGCCGCTCACGAGTGTAGTTTTGATTGCACGAGGAACAGATGCTAGTAACATTTAGCTTTTGACTGGCCAACGACAGAAGTGATATTTGGGGATACTTTCCAACAGTTTACAACGTAAAATAATCACACTGGCAGAGTTCCAGCCCTATTTTTATATGACTACGTTCATTAGAGTTCGCAGTTATTTTAGCTAAACTTCAACCTCCTGGTGGCAACCATGTCTTTTGTAACATCGCCAACAGATTGGCGATATTGAGCGTCTGATTACCCGGATCATGAACTCTAGTTTAGTCACACAGACACCAACCGGTTCTTTAGTTCTTACTGGTGCTAGTGTTTGTTTAGTCGCATCATCGATGATGGCAAATTCTTTCACTCTTCCTGGTGGAACAGAATCAGTATGCTGGGGGCTGGTATTCTGGCATCTGACGTATATATAGCATTATTGTATCAAACCAGAACTTTTGAAATTAGGTTCTATTGGTCTGCAGTCATTCTTCTTACACCAGCGACTCCCTACCTCTTTACACATTCGAGTCCTTCTTGGAGCATAACGATAGATTCAGTTTGGTTTCTTTTGCAATTATTCCGAAACAATTTTTATTCTAAGCGTCCATGAGGCTGACTTGCAGACCGTATTCTGATTTCGCCGATCGAATCTAAGGTTCCCCTGACTGAAATTTCCCCGTCAAAACACCTATATCGGTGCAGGGAATGAGACTTGACCTCATACTTTGCCTTTGAACTAATGTTTTCCGCTAACTACACATTAAATAAGTAAGGACTGAAGATATTTAAAAGAATCTCAACTTTTCCATTGCAAGTGATTTGCATAAATTAAAACCGACTTCTCTTCAGTCCTGTAACAACGTGTTAACATTCTTGGTGATAGTAGATCACATACATCATTTATGGTGAAGGATTTTTCATTGTGGCCAATCCTACTCGAACGTTTTGAATGGGCGAACCGGGTGGTCTTTTATCAAGGAGCGAAGGTTGGTGATCGTAATTAGACATGCAGAGTCCCCGTACTTACCGTACAGGTGAACTCTCACAAGAGATCGTTCATTAGATCGCATCCAAAATCTCTAACTCCCTCTTCGCAGAGTTCTGAAGCCCGTTGGTTTGAAAGGTGTGGAAATCGCATGCCACTCCTCATTTCTGCTTTTCAGTCACCGTTTTGCTCAAACGCCCCAAAGATTTGAACATTTTTGAGGTTAATAGATTGTGGACTTTTATACACGCAGGCGATGCGTTTATTCTTGAGAAAATATTGCAGTACACAAACTTGATATTTTGTGGCACTGTGGGTATGTTGTAAGTAAAAGAAATAGTACTATCTGAATTTTCTACAAAATCGCTTTTGTGTTTGATTCCTCCCCCTACTCTGGACTGTTCAGTCAGGTTTCCTCACATAGCCTCGGTCGTCTTTGTTTTTTTCTAGGGACTAGTCAGAGTTAAGCAGAAAAATATAAATACTTGCTTACCGAAGGACTTAATTCTAATCTGCTTCTCTGGGGTGAAGAACACTAGGGATCACAAAAACTTCCGACTGTTACATGCGCCTGCTCCGCTGTACGTCCGCGTTTTCCGTAGCCCTTAAATTTCCGGCATCACAAACTACTGGGAAACTTTACACACTTTTTAAAACATGGTGATAAGCGTCTGGTTCATTCTAACTTTAATGTACTTGATAACCCTCTTCCAACATTCGGTGACTGTTGCAATACAGATAATCACCTCCGTTTGGTGTTTTATTGCTTTCCAGAAAATTTAGTTACGTATCTCCTATGAGCGATTTCTTGCTGTCCAAAGAATATCGAGTGATTCCAACATCGTTACTGATATTCAGCTGATGAGAGACGAGCGCTTACTTTTTAAGTTCCACTTATTTAATTTGATCTTCGTTCCAAGCCTCCACCTCTTTGACAGTTGTTTCCATTAGTCCCTTTCTACATTACTTGGCAACCAACTTTTCGTAACTGGTTATAAATTGGACGCTGATTGATTAAAGCTTACTGGTTGACATCTTACATTGTTTGGGGTTATGGTTTTGTTTCTTTTTCCACCAGAGACCTTTGGCTGGAATTGATACAGGAGACAAGATTCCACTTCGATCAGACGTCACGTGTCAGTGGTTAGTTTTTCTCTAGACCTATTCTTAGTTGTAACCGATGTCCGTACAACGAAACATAAGTAAAGCTGCAATCTTAATATTCGTTACCTCGTGTGTGATGAAAAATTAAGTTCCACCGGTAATCTTGATAACGGTCCCAAACTTCCTAGCCTATTCCAACGTAGAAGTAAAAAATTGGGGCTTCGGCTGGATTTGAACCGGCAACAGAAACAGTATACCCAAACGCGGCAAACGTTCTAATGGCTGAGCTACGAAATCACGACAGCAGCTCGGAAATTTCAGATTTGGATTCTGTTCCATTCGAGACATTGAGATGGATGGGAAACAGAGTCCAAATGTGAAATTTCCGAGCTGCTACTGTGATTTCGTAGCTCCAAATTTCATAAAACACACATTCAAGTATTGATTTCTAGTACTTATATGAAGGCAAATGCCCGCGGTTACTGTTCTATACAAATCAGCAAGACTGCCGTTCCATAGTCGTAGAATATTGTATACATCTTTGCAGCTGTGCACTTTACACCCACTAATTCGTTCATGCACCCCATCCTCATGCTTTCTCCAAGAGTGTGTTAGCAGCGACGTAATCGAATTCTCGGTATATGCGTTAGTGTCACAAACTAGTAGATACAGTATAGCTGACTAGCTTACAGATGTGTAATATTTACCTACTACCTCACATTGAACAAGTTGAGCTGAGGCTTGATTGTCTTCAGAAGTCATTTGAAATGAATACATTCCAAAGTACCATGTTTGTGTAGAATCATCCACACTGAACGTTACATTTCCACTTTCTTAACGGGATGCCTGATAGACCGTCTTCTGTTTATAGGTCTGCTATATTTTTTACTTGCGTGGGTTCGTGTCTAATGAATGCACAGTTGTGAATGGCTTTCATGTTCATATAGTGATACTCCTCAAAATCCTGATCATGATTACGGCTTCACTGATGCATTATCCCATACATATGAGTGCTTTACACTAACCATGTGGCAGGTGCACACTATTGATAAAAAATATTCCACCGGTTTATTTAAGATTTTGCACTAAACTTCTTAGTTACATTTTAAAGTTTACACCCTGTAGTCCGGCTGTAGATGACCAGTTTATTGAAATGCATAACAAATATCATACCACTGAAAAATTATTACCAAGTTACACAAGAAGAACTGATTATTACAACCCAGGAAGATTTGTCCAAACGTGCAGAATTTACTGCGTAATTAATTGTATCACAGCTTCCGAAGTGGTGACTTGTCAAAAGGTTTCGATAATGTGCAAACGTGTCGTGTACCCATAACTGCATGTACTAAGTCTTCGTCGTAGTATCTTCAGTTACAGTCGCTCATTTCCAACACGTTAGTTCACGTAATTCTACACTGCTGTTCATCATTATTATTCATCAACTGCAGTTTCGTATAAAGCAGGCTATTCCTCGTTTGACATGTGTCCTAATCCCGCATGTATTTCAACGATCTACGTTCATTTGAGAAGAAGACATATATTACGATATGTTAACATTTCCTTCGCTCTCATCAGACGCAAACGTAAAACATGCAAGTTATATAGATCATACAGATAAAGCCATACAGGGATTAGACACGCATAGAAACACACCAAAGTAGATCAGACAGCAGAAAACATCATACCATTGCAAAAGCAAGTTGCAAGACAACTTCAGATACTGTTGTTACATGGACACATATCTGAAGCTCAATATGGACAATTGAAACCAGTTGGTACGGAAACAAGCCGATTCAAAGGTGCTTCAAAGGTACACAAAGATGGTACATCTCTACGTCCGATCTTGTGTATGGAGAATTCTGCCTACCATAAAGTTGCTCGTTGGCTAATGAACATTTTAAATCCCACCCGTAAAGTTTTATCCCCCCATTGTTTGAAGGACTCCTTCGAATTAGCTGAACTCTTACAAAACACTTCGGGGAGTAACCAAGTAATATAATCCATAGATGTTGATTCTCTTTTTACGAATATTTCCCTTCGTGTGACAGTTTATTTTTTTTATATCACCGTACCTCGAATCAGAACTGTGATATAGGTGTTCCACTTGAATACCTCAAATATATTATTTTGTTGTGCACAGAAAACATTCGTTTCGATTTCGAAGGACTTGCTACAAACAGATAGACGGTGTTGTTATGGGTAGGTTGTTAGATCCAACACTAGCAGACATCTTCTTAGGAATGATTTAGCGGCAAGTCCAGGATTATATAGCTGAAGCGTTAATGTGCAAAAAATACGTTGATGGGATTTGAAGGTTTACTGACGTTACTCATTTTGACTTGTTTCTCAACTTTCTCAATAATATTCACCCCAACCTATCTTTATCTCAACAAGTTCATTCGAACAAAAGTTTACCTTCTTTGGATGCACTCATAATAAGACGGACGGATGGCACCCTACATGGCTCAGTTAACAGCATAGCGACATGGGGGTGGTCATTATCTTTAGTTTTCCCGTTTTGCTCCTATTGCATGAAAACGAGGTTTGGTTAAGACACTGATTCATAGAGCCAGGCGTATGTGCACCCCCGATACACTGCAGATGGAACAGGTATTGCTGAGACAAACTTTACTAGCAAATGGATACCCCGACAAATTCATTGAGGCATATAATACCGTGAATAAGAACACTGAGCCCATACTGACGACTCAAAGAAGGATGTTTTCTTATTCGTGCCATCCAAGGTTGATCGCCTCGCGGACGACATAAAGCACAAATTGAAGTCTGCTCTGGCTCGAACGTATGTGGCTGCGCAGTTGCGCTTATTTCAAACCACCAAATGACCAGTTCTCCGGAATCGCTAATGTAGCTCGCCAAACTCATCTGCCTCCCAAGTTGTTTACCAGTTCACCTGTAGTGGCAATGTTCACATAGGCAGAACGGATCGACAACTATCTTAACGAGTCTCCAAACACACTCCGAAGTGGATGGAACAACAGATGACGTATCAACCTCAACTGGTTGCAGTGACTACTCGAAATCCAACATCATCGCCTGATAAACACCTCATGACAGCAGGTCATCAAGTTGACCCACTCAGCTCATTCAATATACTGTTGAACAATCGAAACCTGAAGCTGTTAGCTTTCTGTGAGGCGATTCTCATTCGAACTTACCAGCCGACGTTATGTGCATAAAAGCGGTTGCGGTAAACCATCGTGTTGCCGTGGTTATGATTACATAATACTTGGTGTGCTTGTATGTGTGTCTAATCCCTGTCTGTCTTTATCTGTATGATGTATACAACTTGCACGGTTTACGTTTGCGACTGATGAGAGTAATGGAAATGTTAACATAATGCAATATGTGTCTTCTTTCTGCTCTAATGAAGTGTTTAAAGAGAACTCAGTGTTTCAAATCTACCATAAGTTGTAAAACCTTGGTCGGTTTCAAGATGTTAAGTCTGGGCGGTGGCATCACACGTAATAAAGCGATATTGATAGATTTCCCCAACTCAGCTCTCTCATTCACGATGGACAAAAGTATTGTTATACCATAAATTCTGAAAAAAAAAAAACATTTTTCAAAGGTTCCATGTACATACTGAAATCTCATTTACGTACTTTGTATCCTGTGTTTTGAACAAAGTTCTCACAACATTTGCCTTAAGTTCCATGCTCCATTGTAACTACATTTTTATTGGTTCCATAGTTACAACTGAGTTTACTCCGTCTAGTTTTTCAGTATTAGTTTCCGGCCCACATTTTAAAAACAGTAACTTATAAATAATACCTGATTTGTTGGAATACTTTTGTGCTTAGCTAACCGGCAGCTACCGTACTAAGTCAATATACGGATTCTTTACACACCAAAGTCTCTGTAAACGAGGAATCTAATCTTAAGCTGTAACGTATATTCATGCTAATAACATGATCAATAGTGCGTTATTGTCCAATTCTGTTCTCAATTTTATCTTTTGATTCGCAATGGTTTGTTCATTTTATTATGAATATGTTCAGTATTTCTCCCCCCAACCAGCATCCCTGTCACAAACTTGGTCACTATTTCCGGAGGTACGGCTAGCTACAGCAATCAGTTATTCACACCCAATCGTCAGAAAATTGACGTCAGACATCCGTGTTCACTATCATTTTTCCCCACTGAGCAAATTGCGGTCATTCCGTAATTTAACCCACTCTCATATCACCCGTTTTCGTTTATATAACAACAGAAATATCCCCATAGAATGCGGAATTTTATTTCCCTACTTAGTTTGCAGTTTATTCCTAAAATGTCCCTTTGTTAATTATATACTCATGCGTATTAGCAATGTCTGTTGATACATTTTTTCATAAATTATTTCCTTTTATCAGTCAAACATATTGCCTTAATCGAGTTTTTCGGAGTACTTGACATCCTCGTTTGTTTGGACTGAAACCTTTTCAGCAAACTTGATCATCACTAGGTTAAACAACTTCAAAGTCGATAACAAAACTGCTCCTATTCCCTACCGTTCATTCAGAACTCACCCTCATGATGTTTCCAACACGCTTTTACAGTTCCTCTAGAATGTGTTCATTGTCTCAGTAAAATCATTATAGGCGCACTACCTAGGCACGCGCAAAATTGCTGAACTTTACGTATTAGCTGTTGTCTTTATATTCAATTTTTTATACAAAACTGACTAGGCCGCTTGATTACTTCTCTGTTACTTCCTTTAACATACGTTCACGGTTAACCGCAGAACAAGTACTTTGAGTTTTGCCCAGTATATTTTCACAGGGAAGAGCTATTAATATTAGAACTGAACACTGTCCAACGATGATTATCGTCAGTGTTTTCGTTAGAGTGCAGGTGTGTGAACAGATAATCTGCATGAGGTGTATTTCCGTACACCATTTTCATTGTCTTGTAGATCTTGCAATCTAATTCAATGTATTTCGGCCAAGGTTTCATCGTGTTGTTTGGTCTATTGAAGCTAAATAGTTGCGCTTGAACTGAGTCATAACTTCCATAAAAGAAGAAACTGACACACGGGTACTTATTTGAAATACGCTTTTAGAGTTGTTTAAACGCAAACACAAGCGATTGTCAAATCTGATGTGGAATAACTCAGCAAAACTTCCTTTAGCTAGTCGTGTTTATTGACCGTTCATGCGTTCACAGTTTTCCAATTTTTCTAAAGAAATAGTGACTCGGTTTCCTGCTACTCTTATGCTACATGGATAGGCGTAAATCCTCTCTGATGTTCCGTAACCACATTTGATCCAGCAAAGTGCTGTCGCACTCCATAATTCAAATTATGACTTGTATATCTTTTGTAATTGTGCTCACATATCGTTTTTTTCTGTTTCTGTAGTTCATTTAAACAAGTGTATGTTGTTGTTATCTTTGTTTATTCCATGTCTTAGTTGAGCAGTAACTCTGCAATAAACTACTCATGAAACTGTTGACTTTAGTCCAAAATCAAGAATGCCCACACATCGCCGTTTTCCAAAGTTACTGATATTGTGTAGACAGAAACAGCCTACTGGCAACCTATGCCTTAACTTTTTGTGTGGAAAAACGTGTTTTCCTTAGTTTTTATTCCCATACAGATATCACCTTTGTTTCACTGCAAAAGCTGTTGCTATTGTTTCTGTAGGTCTGAACATATATGTGTAAACCATAAGTACATTGTGATGAATACGTCTATTTTCATACAACACTCTGCGAAACTAGTATAGAGGAAAACGTTTGATGTACCCGCATTCTGCTCCCAAAAGTTTATTTAAGGTTGTGTAAACATGTTTCGGCATAAAGTCTACGTTGCGACTACATAACCAAAAGGCTGAGCAGAATAATCCGAAGAAGTTGTTCTCAACTTTGTGTCGAGCTGAGAATGTGCACAATCACAAGATTTCTTTCCACAACCTTTATCAAAAGCTGAAAAATGAATTTCTTATTGTCATTCTGTTCCCAGTGCCCCCCATATACTTGTTTGTTTTTGATGGTTTAGCTTACACGCATTCGCAGTTAAATTTATGTAAAAGAAGCAAAGCTGCCTTTATGTTGGTTCGATTTGGAATTGCTAATCTATACGCTGCATCAGCACACATTCCGGATGCTCATCTTTTACGTTGAACTCTTGACAGGGGAACTGAATAATCTATACCAGATCTTTCTATACTCAACGATATGTCACTACATAAGTGAATCACATTTAACGATCTAAACCTGCGTTAGGTTTTGCAACTGCGCAGCCTTGATTTTGCCACGTTTTCCAAAATGTTTCACTTAAATGCGTACTTTGCAAACGAATGATTGACTCGATTCATCATGCCGTTTCCATCGCCGGTTTGAACCTAACGGAAGTTTGTATTTTTCACAATTGTTCCCATTGTAAGATGTATGATTATTATTTCAAAAAATAATATGAATTTCGTTCAGTGCACTGGTATCTGACTTTCGTTTTTGAATAAGTAACCATAATGTATCGCCTCATAGCGCAAAAGGTAATGATGCAACATTTGGTTTATTTGGATGAAAACGCGATTTCCATAAACGCGGCATCTAGTTAATCCATAACGCCTTAAAGTAAATTTCACTCCCTTTCAGTTTCTTCAGCTACAAAAGTTGATATAAGAACTTTATCCGTATGTATTGAAACTTTCGCTTATGACTTCAGATTGCTCAATATATACGGTCCGGTTCCATGTTGATTACTAAAATCGACAAATTTATCTTGTATTTATTTGGCGCTTTTACGTCATAAGTTTTCAACTAGAATATACAATATGTCTACATGCCAAATATTCTTCCAATTTTGTTGAAAACCGTAAAATTGGTTCTTAAATATTTCTTTGGGGAATGTCTGTTCAGGTTTATTGCTAATAACTGTCTCTGGGTCACAGAAAATTTGCCTGTCTGATACTGGGTTTTATAGGATCATTTGACATTGTCATTATTCCGTTTTCAGGCAAAAACAAACAAACCAGGCTTTTGGCAGTATGCAGTAAACATAAATGAGTTGAAACAGTTCGGTCCCTTCGAGAGTTTGAACAACACAGTTAGAACACGAACACTAGTAGCTGCAAGCATTTCGTATTGACTCATCAGTACCAAATTTGCAACAGCATGAAATGGTTTTTATATCGAATAGTTAGGGGTGAATGGGATGGATAATCAGCTGATGGGTTAGGAAAGGTCAGTGCAAATTCAAACTCACGAACAATTGTGTCTGAACACACAGGGCCGACTTCAGTCGATTGACCGCGACAGCCTCAGCAAACCTTAAGAATGTTATTGATAAATGGATTGAGAATAACACAGCTTTATGAGCAAGTTGTAATACTCTACGTTTCAATCACCTCGGGTGGCCTTCCTCAGGAGTGTTGTAATCGACAGCCGTAAGTTTACGTTTGGGTTCAAACTAGGCCGAAAGCGCAGTCTAGGTAGTCGTAAGGCTAACGCTTCTATGCTGAATAATGATCACTACACATAAGTTTTGGACACCATAAATGAATTGTCTGCGTCAAACATAGAATGATACCCTGGTGTGGTTGACCAAACGGATTGACGAGTTACGTATTCGGTTGTTCGCTGAGCACGTCAGTTAGGGTAGGAGCGTTTAACTACCAGAAAGAGTAACATTATCATTGCATAGGGGTTCGACGATACAGCTCAGTTATGTAGACCCAAACTCTTACGCATTGACAATGTTAATCCATGTGAGAGTTTAATGTTCGTAAATTATATACCATGCTCGGTAAACAACTGAATGTTGATTACAAGCGCCCTCCAACTCGCCTCTATATAGCGGTGTCATTAAATTGGTTACGCTTTTTTCCACTAGCAGGCATAATTCTTGACATACCCAGTGACTCTCTTCATACTAGAGAGGAAGTTTGTAGAAAAACCAGATAGGTTTGTCTTTGAAATTGATGCGGCAAATTAGGGATCAAAACACATGCAGTGCTTAGCAGATAACCTCATTATCAACAGAAAATGATTAACGACTTTCTTATTCCTCTATAACAAAATACGGTAAATCGTCCTCCTCCTCGTTTTGAATTTACTAGACAAAGCAGCTGTGAGAACGCACTTTAGTGGGGGAGATTAAGATAGCCAGTTTCATCACATTTTTCATTCATTCGTCACGAACACCATAGGAGGCATTTTGGTTGTTGATTCTGAATATCGCAATTGTCACATTTCATTCCAAAAGCGCTGCAAGAAACCCCTGTATTCCAGTCACTTGTTATCTAGCCTTCCTATGCATCCAGTGGCCATTGTTTACGAACTGTACAAAAACTCCCGACCACTTCATATCTTTCTTGTTTCCTGTATTTATTTGCCCATGCAATTTCATCTGATTGGCTATTCTTTTGAACTTTAATCAGTATCCAAAGAATTCAGTCAAATAGTCACAGGTATTACTGGTCTTTCAGTGTCATCCGTGTGGTCAGCTAAAGGCTGGTTGTGAGCAATGTTGTTTCATTTCGTTTAAGAACAATTTCTTAAGAGTTGCTAGAAGTTTTAGAATGACAGTTTCATTTAGACGCGGTCCAATTTTATTGCTAACGAATGGTGTTGTAACGCAAAGCATTTGTGCTGGACATCGTTTATTTTGAAAATTAAGCAAGTTTAAGAATAACATTACAGATTGTTTTCAAGCGTCTAAGGTGGAAGGGAAAGTGCAGTTTCAATCAGGATTGTCGAATATTTTGCAATATTCATAACATACTTTTCTGACTGTTTGCAAAGCTTTATAGAACGCTCTCTGTATGAACTACTTAATTCCTCAGGTGACCATCAAAACTAAAGTACATTGTGAGTTCATTGTTGCTTTATACTTCAACACGTGTGTTGTTGAACTATGTGACATTTTAATGTCAGAACGCCGAATGATAGCATCCAGATTACAGCCACCAAGCGAAACTTTATGTGCATAATTTGTAAAGCTGTTCTAAGCCAGAAAGCGGATAACCATAAGTGTATGACCGTTAATTGGCAAAACGCGAATCTTCTTACCCAGCAGATTGCCATATCTCCACCTATGGAAGTGTTGCCATCAATAATAAGTAAATGTTACGGCACTGAAAAATAATGTTTTGAAATGAAAGAGAAAATTTTAATTCCAGATGTACACAAACAGAATTTTACAATACTCATGGAATCCCGACGTTTACTTTCTTAACTAAATTTTGGATTCCTGAGTAACACCCTAGTAACCTACTAGTGAACATTGTGATGCTTTGAAATATTCCCTTGATGGCAGATTTAGAAGTGAAATTAAGTGCAAGTGACCAAATCAGGCTCGTCATTTAGACACAGAGCTTTTCTCTATGGCCACTTCGGTTTTGTCAACGACCGTGGTCAGATTCATCCTGTTGCCCTAGTTTGTTGTCTAGCGCAAAGGCCTTCTTCGTAATTTATTAAACAAATAACGCCTAATACTTCTGTGAAGTTTGAGCACCCTACGATTTTCCGCTTGAATCTCATTTACAAATGCAAGTGTTTATTAGCAACTGTGACATTACTGAACCACCATTGACTACAAAGAAGGTGCAACCTAGTTATCTGTGTGCATCTGAGAAAATTCACACTTGACCCACGTTGGTGGGATAACAAATTGGTGCAAACGGTTCAGACAGCTATCGGAAAGTTTCGCGTGAATGTCTGCTTTTTTGAGAATTCACTGAAATACTGGATGTAAAAGTAGTGATGATTGAAATTTGACTGTTTCAACGTCGGTGGGTTTAGTCGAAACACTTACTGCATTTTTGTCAATTAAAATGCCAATACTTTTAGCTGTTTCCAATCGACAACAACATTCACCTGGCAAGACGTTTCACAACAACCTCTCCAGAACTTCACCAGTACTGACATTGTTAGATAACTAGAGAATTCAGTCCACTTTTCACCATTTACCAAGGGTTTGTTTATATAGTAAGCTAATCATTCCTCTCTTTGGAAGCATAAGTCAAACTACTGAGTATACCTGACTTTTGCAAGTAAATCTATAGAGGTTCTGAGGATCCCATTTTTTATATATCTTTTTCAGTTATAACGTTTTTACAAACAAGTATACTGAATAAGTGACAAAAATATCCTTCGGTTTGAGGGTGATTGAAAACCAAAAGATCTCGCAAGTAGTAAAATGATAGATAATTCATCTGGGTACTTCACATCTAGCTTACAAAACCTCTGATCAATAGTGGCGTTTAAATAATTTTCCGTAAATTTGTACTAATAGAAAAACAATAAACACGTTCTGTACGTAAATTCCGAAATGTCTTTCAAATGAATGAAATCGTTTGAACTTTACCAAGCCCATTACACTTGAAACTGGTCTCACGAACCTAACTGGTGACCAGTGCACGATAAGCTGAAAAAGTTAACAAAGCCAATTGTTTAGTGATTGTTTGTGCAAAATAACACATTTTATTCCGCAACTTTTCATATCACGCCAGATATCGCCATAATCGATCAACAACGAGTGAATGATAAAAACACACCCGCAAACACGTTCGTCTGTATACTTAAACGCTTTTGTTCATTACTACTTTAAACATGCCGCATACAAAATGGGTCATCTACACTCATCTCTTCAACAGGTCGTTACGTGATTGTGTGACGAATATTTGAATTACAGATTTGGGAATCTTATCAGTAAACAATGACTTGCAACAAAGAATGACGTTATGCTTACATAATTTATACTACGTCCTGTTTGCATGTACGAAATCGCTCTACCGATCAGTCGGCAATGTTGAAAAACGTGGTTGTTGATGTAAAAGATGACGTGCACACTTCAAGTTACCCCCTCTGTAACCTACCCTAAAACACTGGCTTTGGCCAGGTATGTGCTATTGGATAGAGCCAAATAGTGACGCTTGCCACCTTAAACAATTCTTATATAACTGTAAACTACGGAGAGGTAGTCCGAAGTGAGTTGCTTATAATGCGGAATTAAAGCCCGTTTCAGTTTTCTACAAACGATCCTAATAATGACATAACTGAGCAGTTGAACCTGTATTGGTTATGTGTGCATTTTTTAGTTCACCTTACAAAGTTACATAGTATGTTTCTGTAAAACAGTCGTGATGGCTTGGTAAAAATTTGCAAGTAGCGATAACTTCTCAGCATAATATTGAATAAAAGTGTTACCGTTTATATTTCGGTAGGCAGCTGGAAGTAAATGGAATTTAACTAACTCAGAATGAAAATAATTATTTTCTGAGACAAACTCTACTGCCGTTAATAGCTATCAAATCACAGTTTGACGTTTTGTTTGTGAGTTAACAACTCCCAAGCTCGTTCACGTATACCCTTAAAATATATTGGAAGAACATAAAAAATCACTATTGGGCGCATGCGAGTAATTGTAAATGACCGTCCCCGAAACCGAGTAGCGGCACCACATTCAGTTCGATTAATTTTCTGACTAGCTATGAAGATATATGAAATCTAATTCTGTGCATCTAATAGTTCGAAGTGTTTTGTACTGCGATTACATGTCACTTGCATTTGCGACATCTAGTGAACGAATGTGTACAATTTGCAATTATAAGCAACGGAGCGAAAAATGCGTTGTGGATGACCAAAATAATTGGAATTTTTATCCTACCTGCTTTGTTTAACTCGGTCGCTGCGAAAATATATTTTGATGAAAAGTAACTTGACATCTTGTCTTTTTTAAAGCGTTGTGAATGTGAACTTTGATATCAAAATAGGTCACGACCACGATATCGAACATGTCAATCGATTTGTTAATAATAAGCAGAATCAGGCCCATTCTTGTAGTTCACACTGGAAAATGTGTTTGCTATAGGGATTACTGGAAACAAAATTGGTCGATGCTGTTCTGTCCCGCAGGTTGTTAGTTTAGATAATGCAGCATGTTAACTGTGTTGGAGAATTCAGTGCGATATTTTGATTTAGAAAAGAGAAGGTATTGCAAAACATCCTCTATATTGAAACCAGTTTTCATTGCAGTTGGATTATGTCACTGATACACTGCTTGACCTTTTGCAACATGTTCGGTGGGTGTGTGCAAACCTACCATTGATTTCATCTCTCAAATAGGGTTAGCTCGTACAGCGGTTGAGTAGAAACAGAAATTAGATTTGCAGTGCGAAAATCATTGTAAATTATTAATACAAAATTACTAACAATGCAGGGTTGATGAAAACCTCGATAGTTTACCGTTTTTATAAAACGCCGTGACTGAAGAACAATAGTTACATTTGAAAAGTAAATATCATTACATTCCACAAACACTCTTCAAAGACATGTTACAAGATTAGTTATCTTTTTTGTAAAACTACAGTTTCTCAACAACTAAACCCTGAAGGAGTTCGTTCAGGCAAATGAACACAACCTGCAAACTTGGAACGAAAAACGGCTTACATATATTTGACGTTGAAAACTATTTTATTTGACAGCTCATATTAATTTGGTCACAGGGTTACAATGTGTGATAGCCAATTCCCTGATAACACATCATTAAGGTAATGTTTTTATTTTCCTAAACGGCACAATCACTGGATTAGGTTCACACAATATTTTTAAACAGTCCAAACAGTAGACTGTTCAACACAAGTTACAGTGAACTAAATAATCCGGGTTGTAACCAAAATGTTGTTGTACAACTTAATGTTAGCATCCCCAACCCAACAGCATTTTCAAGCATTCACTTGGTAAACTCATGCACGCGTTTTGTAAAATGAAATGTTTAGTTAATTGCTATAGTTCTGTATGCCCAAGGACAGAGAAAATCATCGGGTGACCTCACATCTATTGTTCACGTCCTGATGACAACAGGCTCCAAACCAGAAATAGTCTTTATAGCTTACCCGAATTGTTAAACGACGCAACTACAAAAGTGGGACAGTTCACATATATGATTTTCAACTGACACTGTTAAGTGCATATGTTCATGAGGTTATATGTTTATACAAGAAAATGTAGAACTTCTTGGATCATTGAAATGCTAGAAATGCTAAGAGTACATCCGACTTGGTTAAAGTGAACGCACTGTCATGGATTTATCAGTACTGACGATGCAAACACAAACATTTTTTCGAATATTCAGAAACCGGGAAAGCGGACATTTACTAGGAGGTGGCCAAAGAAGGCACATTGAAATTTGTCCCTCATTCATATGCTTGGCATTTGGAATGATAAAAATCTTAGCGGTTTTCTCTTAAATAGTATAACTAGGTGTGATGTCTGACTATAAAACATTCCAAAACCAAGTAATTCGTGTTAACACACTCGAAGACGTAATAAATTTTGTTCTCACATATTCGGTGTTTACGCAGTTGCTCTCCTCTGGCTGATAATCTTTCTGGCATGCAACTGATTTACTGTTCAAAACTGTCTTATCTGAAATGTATGTAGTGCGTCAAGAAGTGGCCTGGGTTTGCCACACTGTTTGATGAGAAGAGTTTGATGAACCACGGTACTGTTCTTATGATCAACCGCTGAACACTTGTAGTAAGCGGCGAAGGATTGATTAAAGTATGGGCCACAAGCGTGCGTTTTCGTTCCAGATCTGACATGTCATGGAAGATTTTTTTCAAATGGACTGTAATGTAATTTCACTTTATACACTTTACAGTCAAAGGCAGCGCACCGTGAAGATACATACTGTCGTTATATCAGTTAGATTCCTTATTTACATTTGATTGAGAATGCCGTCAGATTGTTTTCGCTGCGGTGTTTGCAGGCAAGACTTCATTGGCAAATTTGTACGATTCCGTACTTGTCGATGTTGAACAGCAGGATCCTATCCAGTGACCATTAGTTTCTACCGTCCGGATCTTTTTGCGGTTTCCTCATAGTACTAATAGTCACTAACTAAGGAAGCATCCCGACTGGGTAGTTGCAAACCTCTTCGTTTGGAACAAACCAGTCCTGTTGCTGTCTATTTACAATGACGTCAACTTACTTTCATTAAACAATTTTTTTGCCACTTATTTAAAACTTGTTATAGACCAAAGACTAAGAACTCAAGGCAAGCTATACAGACTGACAAACATAGGCCAACAGTACATGTGAAAGCCTTTCATGAAATAAGAAAGTTTATGGCAGTTAAATTCGCTAGAGAGTACAAAGGTAAAATGTTTGTTGGGCATTAGTTTGAATGCCAGCAAAAACCAATCTATCTACTGATAAGCCTTTTAACCTAGATTACACAAGTGGTAACAAGCCATTACCATTAATTCGGCAGGTAATAAGAAACAAGAATCAAACATTAGTAAACCTGTTAGAAAACATTCACATTACAAGAGAATATATCAAGTCCCAGTAGGCACAGTTGTGCTCCCGAGGCATAAATAATGGAACTGTAACGCAACACTGAGGTCGATTTTAGTTCCATCTGTTATTATCTCATCTTATATGCCATTAACGACATGAATATTAACATCTCCTTTGTATGTCTTGTTATGCAACGTGTAGTTAATGCAAGTTAAATCTTTGCTAACATTTTCGCGAATGTTGGCCGCATTCAATGAGCTAATTTCGTGAGAGGAAGCAAGTCAGACATCGTATACCAAAAAGGGATGCAAACACTTGACTGAAACAATATGCGATGCTTGTCCGAGTAGTTACTACTGAAGTCTATCGTACAAATAAATGCGTACGCTTGGTGTGTGAAGAATGTTATGTGTTGGGCAAAACGGTGGTGGCCAGACTCATGGTCTGCGAACAGAAATTGACTATCAGTACATTATCCTTTTTTACCCCGATCTCTTCGCCGTAATAAATAAAACCATGTCGTAAGCATCTTTAGGCCTTCCATTCAAAATTTGTTCAGTATATGGTTCCAAACTTGTGACACATTTTCCACAGATTGAAAAGACAACTATTTCCCCCATACATATTATTTGTTTTCAATTCATTTTATTTACATACACCTTTGAGTTCAATTTTTACCAGTTTGCCTCGTCAACATGCTGTGTAGTATACATAACCATGATTACCCATGTTACTTGTCTCGAGTTTTGCATCCTCATCAGTATCCGTGCTCGCTGTTGACTTCTTCAGAGTTTTCTCAAGCTTTTTGAACTATATACGTTCAGTAGTAATAAGAGCATTATTCAGACTAAAATCGGTTGTTAAGATGTCACTGGTAGATTATTGAAGATCGTTGGTATATCCTACAGTACAAATCATTACATCTGTTAGGTTTACAAGCGTCTGTTCTTATAACAGCAGCTAATCGCGGTTAGCGTTACTCAAACAACTATCGGGATAAATCTCACACCGTGATCAGGTAGTAGTAAGTAACATAAAAAGGTTACCAATGTGTTGAAAATAAACATGAAAAGCAACCGCGCAAGAAAATAGCTTGCAAGTATTTCATCAAATAGGCGACGCATTCCGCATATTTAAGGCGTTATGAATCGGCAAACAGCTTTTTGAAGTGCACGTCTTTCAAAACGATGTTTGAAATGGTCTAACATGTACTGTTTGTGAAAATTAGCTCTTTTGAACAGATCATTTCTGGATATGTGTTCATGAAAGAATCTTAAATTACACACTGGTAATTTCAGTAGTATAAGGAGTATTTAGTTTTTATAGGCGAATGCCTGAAAGCTAGCGCTCTTTGATGAAAAGCAGGTGTACCAATTAATTACTTGTGAACCCGATCGATAAGTGGAAAATTTAATCTAACCCAATTTATGCTCTGGAAATCCACAATTAAACAACAAGGCAACCAGCGTTTTGTCGCGTATATGACAGTGGATACTAATGTGCGCGCTCTTCTTTATAGTTAATCGTGAAGTTTAGTGGAATCATCTATCTAACTTCTCCTTCATGATTTCTGCTACTCTGTTTTTGCACCGGGAGGGAAGTTGTTTCAGCTGTGCCGTCAGATTTACGGAATCAAAGGGTTTAAAATACTATGAGGGTGAGCATTTGTGCTGAGCAATGTATCTTAGGTAACAAAGTGCAATTTTGTTTAAAACTTCATCCTATTGTATGGTACTGACGTTTTGTTGCTTCTGGTAGTCTTTCTATGGTAAATTCAAAACTACCGCTTTGCCACAAGATACTTCTCACTGGAGTTAGTATTATGTAATGCCCATGTTCATACCCACGCTTTACCTTGAAGGAAATCGATTTTTCATAACCCCGTTGAAGAGGCTCTTCTGATTTACGTCACTTCTTTAATTCAACTTACTTCATTTGACACCATCCTTTTTGAATGAACGTTTGTTTAATTACCGTGGTTACGTTAGAGATTTTGTAGCATTTCTCCCGGTATCCTTTGAGGGAGGAAACTAAGCTATCTGTCGAATGTATTTTTAGTTTCCATCACCGTGTAGTTCGTCTTTGGCTTCAAATGGCTTATGCAAATTATGTGGACAATTTCAAGAAATCTGTTATGTAATCCAGTAAAAACATTCGTGATTCAACACAGAATTATCATCAGTTGCCAGGGGAAGACAATATCTTGACATTGGTCTGTCTGAAGGTATTGAGTTGCTCCATCATTTAGAAATACTTTAAATTTTCCACATGCTAGGTGAAGAAAGAAAAACGCTTCGAATTTTGTCTTTTTTGAGGACGATTGAACAGAGCTCGCCCGACAGTCAGCTTGCAAAACGATTACTAACTACTGGTGTTACACTGTAGATATGAGTATTCATCGTCTTTCACCGTGGATTCGTTCATAAGGACACTTTTTAATAATAAGTTAATTTGTTCTACTACTTCCAAGTAGTATGATAACATGCTTTTACAGTCTTCGAATAGGCCGAATTAATTTCAGATGAACATCACGTCGCATTGCAATTCCTTATCTTTTAATAGATGATTTGATTATTACCAGCTGGCAGTTTATCCGTATAATTGAAAACGTAACTAGCTCTCGTTTTTAAGATTAAGATGAAGGATTTTTGTCGCTGGACATGAAGACAGCTGGAACACAGGAACCGTGTACGGCAAAGAACGCAGATCCCCTTTTCCGGAAAAAGTACTGCCACTTTTCCATTACTGAACTTGTATCAAAAACTTTGTTGTAATCAGTGTTTGTAACAGACTAGGTCCACTATACTATCGACGAGATCGCGCGTTTCGGTGCTTCTCCTTTACTTTCAATAACACTTCAAGAAAACATTGTGGAATACAACTAAAATGACGGACAATTTAAATTGCCGACGCAAATATCCTTTCACGGTAAATAGATGCATGCAAACGGCGGAATAAATTCCACATTTCATTTTTAACAGAAGTTCCTGAGAGTGACAAGAGACAGTGCAACACCGGCTACTCTAGTCTATTCCGTAGATGACATAAACAAACACAAACATAAAGAGCACCACATAGCAGTTGCAAAATTATATGGTTGTGTGACAACCGATGAGTACACGGGAAAAAAAGACTCTAACCAAACCTCTGCAGACATTAGTTTCACAGTAACTAGGACGTAAGTGTGATTTAACTGTTTGTAACCTTAGGAACCGCCAAATTCGAACAAAGCCTGACAACCAGAAAATTTTCAACGTTGTTGACCGCTTGATTGTCTGATCGATATTTCTCACCGCACGTGTTTTATAAACATTCACATTTGTGTTCCAACGCCAATTATAGCAAACACCGTTTCTAAAAAGGTTGTAATGTTTTTGGGCATGAATTCAACTGTCACAAACATCCCAATCGTTATTCAGGTTATTACAAATTCCTGAATCCAAACAAGGATAAAGCCAGTTACGAAGAACCAGTTTTAAGGCGAGCATGGTGGACAAATACATGGTTTGAAATAATACTTTGCTTACCATCCGATTTTGGCCTTGTACCTGAAATGCGATTTTTAATTTGGAGCACTTATCATAAGTAGTAATAAAGCTCCGCATGTTCGCTTGCATTCTCTAAGGATGTTGCTAATCTCAGTTTGCACTACAAAGTTTTATTTATTTAAAACCGGAATACATTGTAAAATTAAAATGAAAACGGTCAGAATTAATAGTGTGAAAAAAATCACTGACGATCTACATTATACATGGTTTCAACCTTCCAACAATGGAAGCATATTTTATTTCCAACTAGACTACTGTAATGAAAGTTCGACAGGCAAGACAAGCAACAAAAACAAAAGAATTTGAAACGTGTTCCTGTGTTCTCTCAACTTGCACGTCGATGCACTCAATTGATGTGTTACACATTCCAAACAAGCTCATACCTAATTCTCCCCTAAAAAAGGATCTTTGATGCTACGCATCACTTAGGGTAGATTAAACTTAAAACCAGGAAGAATGTTTCACTCTGCCTATTCAGTGTGGTTCAACCAATGCACTGTAATTACACGGTCAGAAATTCACACCACCCACAAATTTCTTAAGCAATCACAAATAAATACTGATTAAAAATGAAGGTGCTATTTCAGATGACGACATTCTTTGCACACATTGTCTATGCACCATATGCTACATTAATTGAGTAAATATTTGCAGTCAAGTATAAACAAAACTGTAGAACAACTGCAAACACTTCTTTTGCTCATATTTATGATAGTAGTCCGACTAAGTCACATACAGAAAACTTCACTTATTTGAAACGACTCGAGAAATGTTTAGATCTTTACATTACGTAAATTGCAATTTGATGCAATAAATTTGAAAACTGTCACCTCAACGACTTGTTTACACAAAGATATTATTACCTTCTAATATTACTAAGCGCTTTCAATTAAAAACGAAGCTAATGTTTCCTCGTGCTGAATTGCAGTTGCATTTCTATTACTGCGGTTTTGTATGTACTGGACAATGTAACCAATATCTTTCGGCTTCATCCAGTTTTATGCCACCTGGTGTACTTGCACGCTCGTTAACTTCAGATAGTCATTGGAAGTTGATCATTTTATATTAGTTTTATAGTGTCTCACTTGCGAATTGTTTTCCGAAGGCTGTGGAAGCAAGTGAAATTCTTGTTGATTTCGATTATCATTCTATTCAATATTCAGTTTCAATCTCGTGGTTTGCAATATCTTACTATCACCGACGCCAGAACTTTTGTATTGAAGTTTTCGAGTATTTTTACCGTCAAAACAGTCTGTGCCATTGATTGAATCTAGCAACGACATCCATATTAGCGTCAGTACAGCAGGGATTGTTGTTGACGTACTATTTTATGGCACAAGATGTTTTGCAACTAGGTTAAAGTTCTTTGTGACTAACACAGATATTCCTGGCACAATTTCTACATACTTCTTGATTTTTTCTACTAAATTCCTTGAGATGAGCAAAATCAGTTATTTTCAGCAAGATTTATTTAAACTTTGCTTATCTGTGCCATAATTATATACCTTTGAATGGTTTCCAGTTGTTATAACACAATTGTTCAGGTCAGCATCGATGTTAAGCTTCATGCTAAACAGCGCGGTAAATTAAGACAAATAGGTAGCAAGTTCACAGTTTGCGGTGATCTGCCAGACTGTAAGCTCAACTAGATTTCTGTTCGTAGGACTTTGTTTGTTATTAAAACATCAACAAGTGACCGAGTAAGCAATAATCCACACAAACAACTAAAAACGAAACTCAATGTTTACTGTTCATTCTCACCATCAATTACCGACGTAGCGACTGAGAAGTGGAATATACAACTCGGTTAAGGTCACTGTTGACCAATAGACGTTTGCAAACGATGTTTTTTCTGAAGCATATTGAAATCTCATCGATAATGGTGCTGAATATATCGCAATAACTGAAGCAAACCTTGGGTCCCTGTCTAGTTAAATGTAGGCCTGCATGACGCGGCAGATTACTAATTTATTCCTTGAGTGGAACTATCACAAACACTCACTTAGTCAAACATAAACGTAAAGTTGGAACAAGTTTTAGAAATGCGCAAATGTTTCGCTCTACAAAATCAAAACTTTTCGGGTCTAACTTTTCCGATTAATTTCAATGCTGAGATGTACTCAGTTACATAAATATATCAACACAAGTTCACGTAAGGAAGGAATTTCTCAAAATAAATCCTATGGTTAAAAGATAAAATATATTATGTCAAAGCATCTTAAAGATATAGCACGAAGAGTGAATGTGCATCATTGTCTGTTATCGGTGAACTGTTTTACTGTATTAGATGCTTCAGCTAGCAGATTTGTATTCAACTCAATTACGTGACTAACGCGACTATCATATAGGTATTATATACTTAACAGCGAACGCATTATCTCGTATACATATTGTTATTTACTTACCGTTGGTGTATGCCTCCAGTGCTTGAAAGATGAAAGGTTTCAATGAAAGTGGCCTCAACTAATAACAATGGACACCGAAAGCAATTTTTACACAAATGATTTATAAGCATATTCGCTTGTAGCAACTTGTTTCAACCTTATGCTTTAAATAGATCAGCTTAATAATGAAATAATTGTTATGTTAATCATGTTCGTTGAGCGAATTGCGAAACTTTTACAGATGATGTGGTAAATTTCATAACTTGGATTTGACCCAATCGCGAAAAACTGAGTGGCAAAGTAAAACTTCTGAGATCTCCGAGTGGCTTCATAGCCCAGCTGGTGGACAGCCTGTCGAGTTTAGGCATTCTTTTTTGTCACTGTTTCGAGTCCAACCGAAGCCTGGCTCTTCACAATTAGGTTTCATCTACACCTATTTTAATGCTGGTCATGTATAGCGAAACTGAGTCGAAAAATCGGATGCGCTATAATTTCAATGGACTGATATGAACTGATGCGCTCCTCTCCACTTTCGTCCTGTATCCCTTTCTAAATGTTTTCAAGATTAAGGAAATCCTAATGCATTAAACGATTTCTTGAGTTGAAAGAAAGCAGAAGAATGTTTAGACAAACAACTGCCATAGATTGTTGAGTACATAGCAAGTTTGACAATTTTTGGTGTTAATTTTGTTTTTCTGGTGTTGTTACCTGCGATATGTTTATTATCTGCAACATAGTTTAAAATCAGCATTTGATGCATACGGAATTACTGTAATTAAAAATGTTCCCTTGCACAACATTTTTGTTAGATCTAACTAGTTACAACAAATTAGTGCATACAGACACATTTGCTGGACTAGGTATCTCATTACCGATTGCACGGCTAGACTAGAATAAGTTGGGTGGACGATCAAATCTGTCACTGCGATCAATGTACAGAATTGGAAAAGCAGAGTTAAACACGAAACGCGTAAAAATCAATACCATTTTCCGGATCATTTTACTGGATGAGACGGTAAGCTACTTTCAATTTACTCCTATGCATTGGGCTGAGTTTGTGCAAACTTAGTCGTCGTCGATATGTAGTTGTTTTCATTGACCGTCAGCTGATTCAACCTACATTACACTCGTCGAAGAATGGAATACATTACTCGTGAATAAGTGGCAGATTGTACTGCGAACATTTCTCTAGTAGACCACATGGTGGCGGTTCTCCGGGACTGCAAGAAGATATATGAGTTACATAACATAGTTATTGTGTTTTATTTTAACTTCTGCGACCGTGGTGGCCGCTTGTTAATTTGTAGATAACTAACAAAACGACCGGTCACCTTCCACCTTTGAGCGAAAAGATTCACAATAACTGAGAAAAGTAAGGTCATTCTTACATGTTTTCATAAGTAAGTTGAAAAGCGTAATTTTATCTTTTGTCGAAACACAGTGGTATTTTTTTCATTTGCGAATGTGAGCAATAATTTTCCAAATTATCTGAAGGTAAAGTGCGAGCGATGAAAGCAGCCATATGGTATTGAATAATTTTGTGAGAAAAACGGCAGTTATTGATATCTTACATTTCTCTCTCTTCCTTTGGTATGCTTAATATCGACAAACATGAAAACCTATTAGTATACAGATTTAACTGCTTTTCTTATCAAACATTTTGCAAGCAATCTTGTGTCTACATTAGGGAAGTCTTTAGGTGTATGGACATTTTACGTTCAGTGTAGTAGATGTAATTAAAACGTAAATAACAACAAGATTACTTTGCTTCTGACTGACCAACATTTCTATATTTGACAGTCCAGCGGAAATATACGTCTTCCGTTTACGCAGATTTAGATGTAACGGTATCAAGGCAATGCCAGGTTACACACATTAATTTATCATTCTCATTATGCCTATGGTCAGCAGTAACTCTTATGTTGAGTTGTGTTTGCACAGCGACTATATCTACACTGCAGCCTGGGATACATGATCCGTACACGTCTCACGAACTGAAATATTTAATAGAAACTTACACACAGTCCAATCCAGTAATAGTTTGTTTACAGTTCTTACCTTCAGTCTCTAACTTGCTAGCTGATAGGTACAATGAATTTGGTAAACATTAATATAATACGTATGGTTAACATTACATATTCCATAAAGCAATCATTTCATACAGATAACGATTGAATCGGGGCTTTTAACCGTACGTTAGCTTACACACTGTCTGCCATCTGTTACATCACAATCATTCTAGAACAAAAGATTCGATTGAACTAGCATTCGTACATTTTAATCAGTCAGCTTCCAATCACTGGTTGTAACTGGTACGCAATTCCTATATGGTAAGTATAGTTTGGCCACCTTAACTGTTGCAAAATCATTGATTACTTTAAAAAACTGATGCTTGGTAAAACAAGTATAAAGGGGAAAACGTCGGTCTGTACATTTTCACTATCGAATTAACATCAAAACCGAGAAGTATCATTTGAAATAGTAGTATTCTATTTGCCTACCTTCGCTGGCTTCTCGTCTTGCTGATGAACGGGAACAATGTATGAAATTTTATTAAACTTGTCAGATTGCGTTGTCTTGATGAATGAAATGTGAAAAGGCTTCCCTTCAAAACTTTGTACGCATCATCTAGGGTTACTTGAAATACACTGTTTTCAAGTAGAAAAAGGTTATCAGCAAAAAGAATGAAGTCTGAGAAAACTGTCATTTTCTTTTAGGTTCTCCCGTTTGAAGAGAGCGCATCCTATCAAGAATAATATTTACGGTTCAACTGAATTTCGTTGCTTCAAAGAAATGCACACTTCCATATAGACTGACTAACAGTAAGTTGGATGCATATCCTAAACAGAATACCAGGTGCTCGACTAAACTCACACAAAACGTTTTTTGCATAGACCTACAGTGGTGCTGATTCGCTGTGGCAAAATTGCTTCCCATCGAAGTTTAAGTAGTAGTTAGGTCAGGTAGCAAAGTGTTCCAGTACTGAAGATAGCTTATATAGTCAACTGTCCTTAAACCGCATCCCTCACCTCATCATTTTATAGGCTAACCTGTCTTCTAATTTTACGGTTATTATGTAACTGCAACTTACAAACGTAAAGAATGGACCCCTGTGACCATTTTATTGACCGCAAGGTTTGTGATATGTTCCAGTGTGTACTTCTATCAGATAAATGTAGTTCTGTTACCTTGTACGTATGAATAATTTGCTGATCAGAAGGGAAGAAGATAGGCATTAAGAAATTGTCATTAAGACAGTCGGCGTCTTGTCAATTAAATCGTTGTGCTAAGGGGTGAATATTTTTTGTAAGTAAATCTTCGACTTCGAAATATACACTGAAGAACATATTAAAGTAGAACGGTTTTAATGAACTAAAATTCCAAGGACTCTGGAGGAAAGTTAATGCATTATAACAGCATATTTCATTTGGGCTATTGAATAGTTTAGAGGGATTAAACTTTTGGACTGCCATATTTATGAATGTTAACATTTCATCTTAGCTTCCGATGTTTGGCCATTTTCTACGCCTAGCCTTTTCTTCATATTTGTCAAGTATTCATGCCACCAATCTAATAATAACAAACAGCGCCCTGTAAATAACTTTTAATTTTTGAATATATTTGAACAAACTAGGCAGAAGACAAATTACGGCACGACTTTATTTCCTACGCCCTCGTCAGTCGTACACGCGTGATAAACATGAAAATAAAACCAACAGGACCTAAACGAAGCGATTGTAAGTGTTAATGGGGCTGGATCCTGACCTTTGCTCACGCCAAAATCCACGGTAAACGAAGGTTGGTGCCCAGCAGTTTTTGTGCACACATAACCATCTGTTGATGGCTGATCGTTAATATTTTGATAGATTTGAGGATTTATGAGCCGTTAGCGCTAATCAAGGCCCCGCAAAAGATGCGATATTGACATGGTAACCTGTAGTTGACAAATGCCTTGGAATGGATGAAGCGGCTTTTCGTCTTCACCAAGTGACATTCCTTGGCGAGTGGGTCAGCGAAATTCTCAATCAGTCTTGAATGTGCTCACTAGTTCTGCTTTTAAGTATTCCTTCCAGGTGTTTCCGCAATCCAAAATCGATGAATGATCAGGATGCCTAACTCCGTTTACTCCGTTTATTCAACAGGTCAAGCCTCAAATATCTCGCGCCAGTCTCATCTTTCTTCACTTCACCTAATCTGAAACAGTCTGCGATAATGCAGAGACTAATGTACATTTCTGTAGGCTAGAGTATGATAACTATGATATAGCGTTTTTATGTGTAACCGAAATTATTTTCATAAACAGATACAAGGAACACAGTGTTCTATCGGAAATGAAAACCGGCTTTGTACTATTTAGTCAAAATACCTTTTCGGGAAGGTAGCATAGTTCAAGAAAGCTTTCCAAGAGATTGTAATTTCGCGTACTTTCACTGTTGGTTTTATGACGGAGATTTTGCCGTCAACCTATCAACACAAACTTATTCAGCCTGGAACATTGTTTGTCGGGATCAGTAGACACATAAGTGAAACCGGGGAACATTTTGTCCGGTTGCACCATCTACGAGGTGAATACGAATTACGGTTTGTATTTGAAAAGTTAGCATTTTACCATGTCATGTGATTTTCTCGTGGATGGCAGTATATACTGCATAGTAAACAGGCATGCTGTCCAAGGTATATTTGTATCTAATCAGACTTGTTTCTATGTATCAGTTAAGCTTGCCTTTAGAAAGAATACTGGGTTGACTGACAAACACGCACTGTATTACAACCTTTCAACAATGTGCCTCATTAGAAACGTGCACCGTGCAGTACATACTAAATTTTACGCACTGCCTCTAACAAATTAAGGTTGGTGCTAAAGGCGTATAAATGTAATTTTTGCGTTACTCCTGTTCCCTTGACACAAAGGATGTTCTTGAACGGTTTGATCTTAGTTCACGTCTAGCCACTGTCAAATGCTTGGATCGCTGACCTAACGTCAGCTAAGTTACCAGAAGTACACCTAAAAAATAAGATAATGTCAACTGACTTGTTGAACCAGAGTGACCCAATAAAACGAACTCCATGTGACAATCACACTTCACAAGTAACCTGTGACTTTAAGTTTGCCTTGTGATTCAACAAAGACGACGAGTTATTGGCAAGAGTGCTATTGAATAGTGTAATGTCTTCAAAGTGCCTTGTACAGCTGTCATGTGTACGAGCAATACAAGGTATTCACTGAAAATACACTGGTAATAAATGATAATCTGTTTGGAGAAAAATCGCGCTAATCAACCTCAGAAGTCTGAGTCATGCTGAGATCTACGAGCTAGTTCTGTCATGTTCTTTAAATCTTGTAAATGTTTAGTACGACAGCTAAAGTGAGATTCTTCGGTTAGTAATCATTCATCAGTGCGACTTTCTGCGGTTTGACTGTCTACGAGTTAGTCAACAAGATCACTTTCATAATATGGTTGAAATACTCTTTAAAATCCTGTAACAGCTCTGATTACAGGATCATATGTTAATATAACTCGACAACTTTGTAAACGTGTTACCTTTATTGTAAGCGTCTATCAGCGACAAGAGATGAAAGTAGTATACTTTATTCATTCGAACGCTTAAACGAACTTGCATACTTCAAGTTGAAAATTAGGTTTGACATATCGATGTTTACTCTAACACAGTGATTTAAAACACATTAATGTTTGCAAACTTTACAAACTTCGGGAAAATAACATTCCAAAGCAAGACGTCTTCAATATGGTGAACACTCGCTATATTTAGTGAATAGATAATTGAAAAAAGCGCACTAAACCAAATTCGAATGGCGTGAATATTTTGTATCGTTACAAGACTCCTCAAAACATCTTGTCCGAATTTGATCATATTAACGTCTGTTTCAGATTGCGTCCTTGCCATAGATCAGGATTTGTTTTGCAAAATTGAACATTTGTTATCCTTCACGTTCTGGATTTTGATTAATATGCGCCTATATCTATTTTCTAAGCCATATTTTATCTATCATGTTATGTAAGGTGTTGACACAAAAGGTTATGCTCAACGATGATTTTTAAGTTGTTTTCCAAATCAAACCAGGCTGTTTATTCCCAATACTGATTTGCACTTTTTACTTCATGATATCAATAAACCATCATAGTTACAAATGATACCACCTGATAGGTCAGATCGTATCGAAATCATGGCATACTTTATGGTAAATCAACTACAATTTTTGTTTTATGAAACTAGATAAGAAGACATGGAAGTTCTCTACATGAGTGGTTAACGGACTATTTCGTGTGAAACACTACTTCGCCGTTCGTATTGCAAGCTCCCAAGTTTCTCCAAAGCTATATACACTTATCGATACTTTAATTATGTTTACTACCTTCTGATGTCATAAACCGGGGTTAGATTACATTTTTTGATGTGTTTAGATCCAGAATTGTCTATGTTGTTACTGACAAACGGCCACTGTGGAAATATTTGTTGAGATAAATAAACACAGTTTGAAGGTACATAATATTCGCCATCCTGAGAGCTCAACAGCTGATGTGGCTTTCGCACAGGGCGACCAAAATACCAATACGGTTTTAATTACATGATCGGCTATTCGGTAGTGAGCAAGCGCATCAAACCGCCTCCAAATTCTTTCCGCAGTAAACACAAGTGGTGAACCTGCTCGGCTAAAGGAGATTGCAAGTCTGTGCCTGATGAGTTATTTATTTTTATCTTACACATTATTGTAGCAGTGTCTGTTTGAGGCCTGACTGTCAATGTATTTGTCGGCTGGTAACATGTGAAGGTCAACCGGTTCGCATATGAGGTAGTGATAAGTCATTAGACACCAATGTATGTGACCGCTCTTTGATGATGGCAACAAAGATGAAGTGTGAGCTTACAACTGTTTTTCTACTTACGGAACGGCTAAAACGACAGATCTTTGAGTAACCTAAGAGTTCATAGTAGTTGTGTGTTGAGATATACGTTAAATGTCACAAGACTAAAATACTCAAGAAAATGTCCTATTTTCTCTCTAATGCTTGCGGACAATATTTCCGCCATCTACCATTCAACAAAGTGGTCAACTGTACAAATAAACTGATCAGGTTTGCCTGCTCCTGAAAAGATGCTGTGATACATGACGGAATATCAAACATTATAGATGTAAATTTCAAAGATGATGGGTCAAGTACTTTTCAAGTAAACGGCTGCTTATAAAATCACAAAACTAGTTTGTAGAAACTTTTACACCGCAGCCAAGCAAATCTCAGTTATTACGTCTGGACTAGTTTTTGATTCGCGCTGCTTGTTATACGCAGTGAATGAAGTGTTTTTTGTACCAAGCTCGATGAGCTTTCCTCCCCTTTTTCCGTCTTAGTTGCTCAGCCAACGTTTTTTCCGTATAGTATCTATCAGTATTTCTTCGCATGTACAACTATCAAAATCAACAACAGTATAAGTCGTGGTACACGTAGCACTGCTAAGTAATTTTCAACCATATCGCATGTAGATCTGGACCAGACTTTTCGCAATTGCGTCTCCACCAAACATCCTGTCACCATTTACCTTTAACGCGTTGCATTTCGCCTGTAATTTAAGGAATCTTTTATGATCACGTTATTCGAAACACAGTTTTCATTTCATTAATTTGAAACTAATCAGTCCACCCGTGCACAATGTCAGCATATCAGCGGTAGACACTACTCATTTCTTTTTAAGTGACTGTGAATGGTTATCCTAAAGTTAAACATGTATGCTCAGGATATACGTCACATAATAATGCAAACACTAAAGATTTTGTAGTCGTATTCACAGCCTGGCTCACGCCACATATATCTGCATATTGAAATGTACCACTGATGTGTGACGTGTACGGCTATATAATATTATGACCCTAGGCGATTGTATGTATGCGACTATTATGAAAATTGTGAAAGAAATGGGCATTTTTAACTGGTTACTGTGAAATATATTGCACTAATGAATTCTCAGACCCGAATTCAGAACAAGCAATTGTTGTCACAAATGAAATCTTCACAAGATACAACCAATTTTATTCACTGACTTCCTCTTCTGTATGCGGTAGTGAGGATAATTCGGTCACTATTTCGCCAAGTAACGGCTATAGAAATTTGCACGTCTGTCAACATAGCTTGTGAATGATAACATCACATGTGACTTGAGCAGGTTGACAAGAGCTTAAATTTGCCAGACACTTTGAATAGTTTACTGTTTTTTCAAACCCATCAGTTTATTTTACCAGTAAATGCTATTTCCAGTGTTGACTGTATGTCTCGTCAAATTCCGTTTCGATAAACGTTTTTGGAATCAATTTAAGATGTGCCTACTTACTAGGCACCATAACGAATAATCCACTGCCTAGTAACTATTATTACGGACATTTGCAGTTTTTCACAAAATTTTGTGTTCAATACTTCAACTTCATCGCTACATATTTACTGTAAAAGAGGTTTCATGGCTATCAAATGCGTTCGCTTTTGTCTTTCTTATGTCAAAGCTGTTATCTTCTTTCATATGCAATTTTACCTTTGTCTGTGACGTCTTTCGCTGTTGGAAGGAGAGGGTTTTCCATTTTTACATGACTACGTCCACATGTCTTGTTGTATAATGCATACATATAAGCAGGCATTACTGAAAGAGGTTTATATAATTTTATTTGTGTACATTAAATATGCTAAGATCTTGATTAAATAAACGAAGTGTGAAAGTTGATGCTTGACATTGGTGATTAAATTTATATATGCATCGTTGATTTTGAGATCACTTAATACATATCACCGGAATTTTTATGAAAACATGGAGGTTTTACAGTAACGAGTCTAATGTTTGAAAAGAAACGAAATCAGACCTTTCCGCTGGTCTAACCTCTCTGTTTGGTGTACTTTCTAAACAGTAGATATTTTATCGTTTTTGTGTGTTGATAATCAGCTTAGATTTTGCCCACTGACATGGAAGTAACACGTGTGATTGAACGCATTGCTTCACAAACTAGAAGTGAACTTCTGTGGTTCTCTGCATTTGACGAAATGTTTAGTGCAGCCAGTTGACAGCCTCACTTCAAAAGCACATGCTGACTAAACAGTACCCGAAGATTTACAGGCTAAAGCTATATGACTTAATGTGTTATCAATGCAAGTGGGGAAATTAGGTCCCCGATTGAAAGTGGTGGTTGTAATCTAACATCGTATGCTTTGGTGCATGTTTCTAAACATCCACAAAATCTATAGTCTACTTCCGATGTCCAGATCTCTCAAATGAGCCGAATATTATTTAGCGACCACACGACGTTTCATGACCGCACAAAATAAAATGTTACGACTACGAACAGGAAAATATAAAAACTAATCTGTGTGCTATTTATTAATTTTTGTCAATCAAAGTGCGTAATAATTAAACCCTGGATTTTCTGAAGTTGTAAAAATGACGAACAGTTTATTGCAATTAAGTCTTAATATTCTTCTTACTGTTAACCATCGCCGTCGTAGCTAGTGAGAGAAATTCATACTTTGCATTAGTGAATTAGTAATTGCAAGGAACTAGTCCTGGTTGGCGTTCGCATTAATTTTATAACAAAATACATGCGTATAATAAATTAACATTTTAACTAAGAAGGTGATTACTCTCACCAATGCAACAATACAATTTAACCGACTGGCATATTTTCACCTAACTCAAGTAATGTCTAAATCAAATTCGGTTCATTTTTAGTTTGTTCGTTGGGATGGTATCATAAAGTGTACTGTGCAGTCAATCATGAATGTTCGTTAATGCCATTGTTGTTCAATACAATGTATGGTCAGATCCTTACAAGAGTTGATTGTCTTACCATTTGACATGGCGTTTGCGGCTTTCAAAAGATTGAAAATTATAAGGTTAATTCACAACACACTTATTTTCGTGAAGATTTTCCAAACGAAGCAACACCAGCATACTTTATTGTGTATAAACTCTTTAGTGCGCTGTTTGACTAATGTCGTCGTGGTAAGAACATGCGATGTTCAGGGCACGTCGGATGTGTGCGTGCAATTCTTGCCTATGGGTATAATACAGCGAATAATCGGACTAAGCGCAAATAAATATTCCCAAAATTGAACAGCTTAACAGCTTTGGCAATAAACAACAATTGCATCATATTGCATTTTATTGTGTTACGTTCAGCAATGATTGGATGTTTTGCTACATGTTTATGGAAAAATGAACATCTGCTGAAGTGTTATAGGAACAACGCCATTTTGCGCATTAAGGCACACGTAATCACCCAGTGCAATGGCCGTACGATACAGTCGTATACTGACTGTCACCACGTCAATGATGTATAATTCTGTAAAACTGCTCTAAATTTTGCCTCGACCAATTCGTAAATAACTTCGGGATTAGGATGTGAAGGATGATTTCGGTTTAGTCTTATTGAGCAATGGACTTAGTTGATTCGACCTACACTGTATTCACAATAAACACTGCACAAACATATCAATATTCGTTAAATCTTCTTTCGACCACCAACGAATGTTTGATTATCTAGCAGCAATCAAAAATATTTCTCAAATACTACTATTTTCTACCATCAGATTGTTGATTAAGAAGAAAAATTGTGAATACATACAAGTTAGTCAAGCAAATAACTCCTCGGACAGTTATGCTCGATAACTTGATACTCATTTTAAAAAACAACGGTTTTCACTAACATTTTGTCCTACTAGAGACATTTCAAAGAATGTTATCTAAGGAAAATTTCACTTATTTATTCAAAGGACAATTTAACGGGACCCCTACCATTTCGAAATCAACGATATTTGTGTGAATTTGTCGAAAACTTAAAGCCGAAAACGTTCTGAATTCAGTAATCGTTTAACTGATTATTACATCCTTCTGTTTACCAAACTAACACCAGTGTATCAGTGACAAAGATGCCAAGGGTAGAATGAGATTTAACAATCTGAAGTGTAAACAAATTTTCCTCTTCAGTTTGCCGACAAAATATACAAACAAAGTACGGAATATCAACCAAGTAAAAACTAGACTTATTACTCTGTGGAAGGTATGTTTTAGATCAGAGTCAGTCTGTGCTTATATCACTACTTACACAGTAATACCTATGTGTGCATATATACTGACGGGTCCGACTTTAACACCCTCATGTAAGACGGAAACAAAGTATTATACAGGTTTTACTGTATAGTTAAAGGCACGAGAAACTAAACCATGAAACGCACAGAAGCTACCCTTGGAGATGTTGATTTTCCGTTGATCGTTGGTTACAGCACAGTTAGTCATCACAACTAAGAAAATTAGACTTTGTTCGTCAAAATTCTGGTTGTCCCGTTCGCAGTACTGCATTAGATGCATTAATCTGCTTGTTTATGAATAAACACAATAACGCGACCCTACTGTTAAGCATTGTAACTTCTGAAACCGAAAGAACTACCAATTCTGAACGCAACCCATATTACGATGGTAACAATTATCACATCCATGTGGGAAATAACTTTCTTCCGCTTACGAACTCTCACTCTTCTTCAAATAGAAAGGTTACCTATTTAATAACACCGTTTAATGTTGGTGCAAGATAGCAAACTGAACATGTGAACTGGCATTCGTTGTGTAGATTATCATTAACTGCTTTCAAGAGTTCACATCAGTTGTTACTCTGCAAACGAACTGTAGCTCACACATGATAATTCAAGCCGTATTTCGAGGGTGCAAATTGGTCAGTTTTTCACGTTGTACTTTAACAAAGTTCAACACAATTTTAACGGGTGACCATGTTGAATGAAACGGATTTCTTACACTGCATTCCGTTTATTAGCCTCTCGGTAACAAAAGATATCAGTGGACATAACCTTGTATGTGTGATCAAAATCGAACGACAAGTAATAGTAGACCTAAAGAACCTTACCCCAATAAACTATTTTAATGATTTTTGCCAGTCCTAAAGGAACAACCTGAAGTATAACACTTCTCTTCACAGTTTTTTCTTGTGCAACAATAACCGCATGAACATTGAAGAGTGAGATGATATGTGTCTTTCGTTTTTTCATCCCTGCATTTTCAATTGGGTATGGCAGAAACTCACGCATTTTACCGTTGAATGAAAGCATGTATACGGATGTATACTCATTTCAGAACCGACGTTTATCATCAAGATGTAAATGCTGGAAACTTTGAACACAGTTGTACAATTTTTGGCAAAACGGTGGGATTTGACCTCAGTAAGATGTTTGAGGTTTTGTATTATTTGCCAGGTGGTTATTTTCCAAATGCAAATGCGAAAATTTTTTGAGAACTATTAAGCCCGTGCACAATAGTTGAGGTTTACTAATATTTTGGCCCAGTTTGTAGACTTCTGTGTTCACTTGAGGAGCAGACATTTTCGTGCTCCACATTCGGTGCTAGCCATCACTTTCAATTCAAAAATGACCTATCCTTCAACGGTAGAATGGAGCACGAGCCGCTCGCTAACGCTTAGTAATACACATCATCTTCGATCGACTATCAGGCTGCACAATTGATCTAAACTATGTAAACTGCTATTACCAAAAGCGACAACTAAAACCAAACCCAAGAGTCTTCTGTGGGCAGTTATTAGTGGTAGACTATACCCAGATATGTTTTCAAGAACCAACTCTAAACACAGTATGTTGACGAGGTTCTTAACAGTCACACGTGTGCAGGACCTCTTACTAATCCCAGAAAACTAACTGTTTTTCATCTTGCTATTAGCCTGTTAGCGCAAAGGGCAGTAATTTATTTAGGGACTTTCAGTTTGTTGTAGCTTCTTTGGTATTACACATAGTTGCTTACGGTTAACAGTCATTCAACAGTGATTGCAAAAGCACATCCGAATTGATAGTGATGTATCACGCACAACAGTGTTGCAGGTGATCATGTAGCTGAATTGTTTCACACGTGGATACAAACCCATCTAACCCTACAGTCTTAACAGAATGTTCAGAGGAATAAAGAACATGGACCGTATCGCCTATAAGTCAGTGATGTGGAGTGTGCATGGTTTAGACAATGTAGAACATATCACTGACTTCATTGTTCGCATATGAGGATTAGAAGAAAAAATTGCTGTGTTAATGTAAACTAATGTAAGGTTTATTGTTATGATACTAAGGATATTTTCCTTATTCCTCGTACTCGCCAATGCTACCATATATTTTCGTCATATTTTTTCGGATAATCCGGCCATCCTGGCGATTATCTAGGTGAACACGTGTTCACTATCAAATGCCGCTCGTAGAACGAGTTGATCATTTAACATATAAACATGAACAAGTTATACCATGTGCTGTGTGAGGAAATGTCTTCACGAATGTCTTACCATCCAATGACGCCTTGTTAGCTGTTAAATACAACATATCATATTACACCACATAATAAGAAAAATGCTTTGGGTCTGTGCATGCTCAGTTTTCACATTAACCACTCGTCATTCTTAATCGAAAACAGCTGCTTGCGCTTTAGTTCAGCTCATTACATCACAGAGGAATTCTTGACAAACGGTTGTCATGGTGGTGACCACAACTTAATTATAATTGGCGTTTCGTTAGAAAGACGCTCAGTGATTCAGTGCATACTTAGTCACTGAAGGTGAGTTAAATAATGATACCCTTTGTATGTACCTATGTTTTTCCTAGAAGCAGAAAAGACAAACTTAGTCTTCGCAAGAGAATTGGCTTATCTTTCGAAAAAATCAGTTCACCGATACGACTGTTAGTCCGGTGCACGACTGTGCCCAGCTTTTCAGCACTGTTGATCAAATCTGCTTAATGATTACGGCGGATACTTTGATATAGGTTTCACGCGTCTGAATTAATTCGATGAGTTGAGGTGTTAATCTTTGTCTTCTACATTGAAGCAACTCCACCACAGAGGGTTTCAAAACGTGAACTTGTCCACGCCTGATAAATTTGACTGACCGGGTAAAGGTATAGTAAAATGCTTGCGATATGGTTACAAAGTTTATTACGTGAGCAAGACGTTACTGTTTTTCACAAATTTTGAAATTAAATAAAAAATAAACTATTTCAATCAAGACTTCTTACCCCTCTGTTTTTCTTTGTCGGCTTCAACAAAATAGTTTTTCGTAATTGTATATTAAGACAGAGACTATGTCAACCAAATAGTTGAGACAGTTGAGCCCTTTCAGTGTTATCTCAGTTTGAAAAAAGTATTGACTCCCTAAGCATTCTGTTGTATTACACTATTTTGACGATGATCAGGCTTACACACTACACTCATCAATAGGGATATGCTGGGTAGGACTATGATTTATCTACAAACGGCCACTTCACATAGGTTAAACAGGAGAGGGCAGGCAAAAAAAAACACATTCGCAAAGGTGTTTGTCCTAATAATGACCGCACGCGAAAGCCAAAGTATCCAGGCATGATCCCACATGTATAGAGCAAAACTATTTTTACAGTTACGACACTGTTGTCTTCCGATTAACATAGAACGGAGCTACAGAAGTATTCCAGGAGCAAAGAACATTTTCACGGCTTAACTGTTGACCATGACTGCCGGGGTACGGCGAACAAACTCTGGTACCACCGGGAAACCTGATGAAGCCATAAGCACGTCCAGTGCCTGCGGAATTGTTCAGAACTAGAAGGCACTGTCTTATATTCAGTGAGTCATCGGAGTAGACAAGGCTGTTATCGTCAGATTATTCAGATTCTTAAGTAACTGGTTCCAGATAAGTTCCCCCAGTAAAACCCTATCTCCACTTTCTTAGCAAACCGGACTTTGGAATGGAGAACTCATGATGGGATCGTTTCAATCAACTCCGTTCCGCAGCAGAAACAGCCAGAAAATATCACAATTTTCATAGTTGCCCTGACAGACCATTCCACTGATGTTCACATTCTTACTACACCGCCGTTCACTATCCCTCATATAAGACGGCCGGTGAGTATTGGTGAGTTTAATGTCCGAACTCTGTTAAACAAGTAAGCAGGCTTTACCGGTTAGCACCCTTTCGATTCTGGAACTGGATTCGCACCTTGTCTCAAGAATTTGCCTTTATGTTCCTTTTACTGTCTCTCATTTGAATACGCTCATAGATAATGCTGTGGATAAGTGGTATTTTCTCAGGGTTCTTGATGATGATGAAGCCAAACTTCTTAGTGATGTTGAAAAGCAAATTACACCGGAATCTAAGGCTTAACCGGATCCCAGTTAATAGTTGCCTACGTGTCGTCGGACTAAGCAATTCAAAGTCTTTCAGCATAGGAAATATCTGCATATATATATCTGAATACATTCCAACAGATACTATCTCGAATGATATCGAGAACGACATCTACGACGCCCCATTGACTTTTTGACGGAAAATAAACCATCAAACATGGCTGTGCTTTTCGGTGATGTGGATGCGCAGCTCAGTCAAATTACTCTGGAGGAGAAGCGATTCAGTGTTGTGCTATTTTCTGAGACTTGTGATTAAAATGACCTTCGGTAAGTGAGACGATGGTATACAAGCTTACAGTATTTTGCGTTGACCTGACAAATTGGCCGAACACTTTCAGGAACATTCAGCTGGCTCGAGCCAACTCACCCACTGACGGATGCAGACGATCGTCCAGTAAGTCATGACATTCCAGGCGAACCTCCGTCGAACAGTGGAGTGGCCTTAGAACCCAAATTATGGAGGCATGATAAAGTTTCAACTTCAGGTACTTATTCTCCAGCTTTTTTCATGTTTCGGAGCGAGTTTGTTTTGGGACGTATACCCTATACATACAGTAAGACCAACATTGCGCACAACATACTCAGTTGTAACCGTCTAACCACTTTTTGGCACAAAGCTTTTAGATTTGATATTTACTAACGAACATGGTATAAACATGGCTCACGGTTGAACAATTGTGTAGACATCTTTCCACACAGATGGTACATGCGCTAATTCTTAACACTAAGTAAGACTGCATATATCAATGGATATTTAGTTTCTGTACAACAATTACTTGTATATCATGAGCTCGTTTGCTCCAATATCTTAGGGTTTAGATTACCTTTGATATGCGTCTCGTTTGCTGAAATGATAGTCAGTAGTGAAGAATATACTTGAATGAAAACGCCTATAATTTCAAAATGCATGGCGGTACAAAGACAATGAAACTTTGTTTAGGGTCTCTCTGCATAGAGATGTAACACACCATAAGAAACCACGTTCAAAAAAAGCTGTTTCCAAACGTTCGACTAAAAAAATGGATTGGGGAAGATATGTGGCCTAGATGATTAAAATCTTCATCACCCAAAGTTTGACAGTCCAGCGTCAAAAAAATGAACATTTTCTACAGAACAAGGCCTTTGAAATGCTGAATTTTCAAAAAATAATTGCCTTATCAATAGGACCATGTGACATCTTAATAACATGAGAATTCACAGTTAGCTCGTGGTCATTAATACAGTTTGAAGTATATAGATGTCCACATTATTTATTTCAGTGCAAAGTCAAGAATATTGCAGCTGGTCGTTCATCGTTCGACTGTCCTAAAGTTTGCAATGTATGTCAGCTTTGAAATAACCAGTTTTCAGCTTGTTTTATATAAGCAACAAATTACCACGCAACATACAGTTGGCTAAATCAGATGTAGAGCCCTGATGTGTTAGCGGGAAAAGACACGTGAATCTTTCTACTTCTAATTTTTGGTACCTTGTTTGGTTTGTCAATAACCTTTTTATGGTAATATGTAAATTGTTCCTGTGCGTAAGCTGAACACATCGATTGCCTTTTGTAATAAGCCTTATCCAGTTTACTGACCAAGCCAATCGTAATGATACAATTCGGCTTAATGGCATCTCTGCTGTTCCTGCACACTTATTTCAACCTGATCTGCCGTGTTGACGGAAAGAGATGAACGGCCAGTCGATGTAAATCGTTCATTAAATGCTAAACATCTATGCCCAGGCCGACTTGCTTATAATTGCACATTATTCGGTGGTGGATTCAATACAACACAGATGGTTGAGTAAGTAACTAGGTCTAAATATGAACTATCTGAGTCTTCAGCGTGGCTTCATAGCTCAGGGAATAGAGCACTTGATGCATCTGGGCGTGCTGTTTCGGCAGCTGTTTTGCATTCATCACGAGCCACGAATGTTTCCGATTTGGTCCAAATTGTCAAATTATCAGCGCTGAAAACTTCCCTTTCAGGATTGATTAGCATAGCTCAGACTTCCGTAGCCTTCTAATGATGAAGTGTGCAACATAACACACGATGAACTTTTGCGAAGTATATTTCATTGATTGTTAACTTATGGTTAATCCACTCAAAGTATCAAATACGCCTTTCATACAGTTTATAATTAAATTAATGTATTTACCAATGCGACACTTATATGCACTTAGCCAATTAATATATGGCTCGCTCGTAACGGTGTATTGTAATTCCGAATATCCGGTTGCAATTAAGCGCCCATTCTTCAAGAAACTACCGTAAAAAAAGACATCAAACAAGAACCGTCTGACTGGAAAGTTTGAACATACCCTGATTGTTTTCGACCTCGGCTGAAGAAAAATGTGGATTCCGTAAGTCTGTTTCTACGTATAAGTTAACGGAACAAAATAGTTCATTCGGACCTTTATGCCACTTGTTTTGCTGCATAGATGCTGCAAGCATCCTGGATCTACTGTCAGAAAATCTATTGGGCAATTTTTATTGCTCCAAAACAACTGTTAACATTTCAAAATATTTTCGTGAGGAAAATGTTCTCACATCTACTATTTATGCTGACATCCTCCCGAATCAATCCGTTTTGTTGTTTTGAAAGAAACTTTTGGAGGGAAATCGCACGTTGCTCCTCTTCTCGTTTTACTATACCTTACTGAAAACGTTTTTCGAAGGGAACGTTTACAGTTGATCTCCAGATTTATTACCACACAACTATAGGTCAGTGAACAGTGAGTGGGTTTTTGAAACAGTTGCTAATGTTATCTAAAATGAGACAAATACTGCTATAAAACGTCTTTCGCCGTCGTGCTCAGTAAAGTGTTGGTTATTAACCGACCAACCCATTAAACAGCTTGCGATACACGGCAAGTTATCTCAAGGTATCGTACAGAATGGATGGTATTATTTCATGTGTGACGACTGAGAGTAATCTCTTCTTACCTGTTTTCAACACATTGAGAGCTTGCAATCAGAAGAGTGTTGATTCGACAATTCAATACAAATAAGGGATGCATCGTCTTTCTAAGCGGAAATCGGTAAATTCGGTGAGGCTACAAAACAGTTAGTTCCGCCCCTTGCTGATTCTAAATATTACTATGGCTTTGGTTTATTTATCTACATAACGTGAACCTAGCAATGAATGTTGTGCGTATTCTACATTAATCACATACAGACTCAGCAGTTATATCCGTTTAGTACTTATATACGAAATATAATTTCTGCAGAAATGAATATCCTGTAGTTAACTGATACCAGCAGCTTACAATGTGTCGTAGTGATTTACTCTGGAACACCTTGTTCCACAATTAGATCAATATTCCTCACAGAAATACTGTTTTGGAGACAGCATCCATTAATACAGCGTCGTGAATTACCTACTTGTAACACTTCAATTGTAAATTAATTCGCTCTCCTGGGATGAAAAGCGACAAATTATCAGGTATAATTGCATGCAAGATTTTTCTGTGCTTTTGGCTAACGATAGAACTGAAACTGCAATTCACGTCGCAGTACTTTACGTATGACTTACGTGATTGACCATAAAGTTAAACTATCGCATGTAGTGGTCGTAACAAAGTATGCTAGACACTCCGAAACACTCGGAGCACAATCTCAAGGAAAATACTTTCACAAGACTTTTGGCTGAATGGTTGTAAGAAAGACGCAAATTTAACTACGTGAAGAAGTCGTTTATCTCGATCAAGTCTCAAGTAAGCCGGTCCTGGATATAAAGGGTAGTTCAGCTTTGTTTCATTTTCTGACTCTGAGAAATTCGTACCTCTTTGAGCACGTAAGCCGTATGGAAGATTGTAGATTGACAGACAAGTTGATATTTGGCGAAATACTTGAGACTTACGACAGTAGATAATAAGAAAACATTCATGTACACATACTTACGCACAAATATGATTTAAAAATTTTCCCTTCTTATAGGCTATTGTCAAAGAAATCAGTATGTTCATTCCATCCGCTTGTAATTTGAAATGTTGCAGATTGAAAACCACGTTCATATGGTACAAACGTTATATCTCAGCCGAATTTATCATACGCTAGTTAACCAGAGAAAACATTGCAAAACAAGCACATGTGTTCGATCTTACAACTTGCCCTAACAATGGTTAGACTCTTGTCAAGTAGCGCACATAAGAAGTCAACACGTTGGCGTAAGATGTATTTTAGAACATTGGATTACTACGTTTTTCTATATTGTCTGCCATAAACGTTCGACATAAACCAACCGCAGTCAGATAATTAAACTTGCTAATATTCCGCTTCAGATCGATTGTTTTCAAAATAACAAAACATACAACCATTTACTACTGCTGTCATACCTTGAGAATAATTTCTATAAACTGGTTGTGAACGTAAAATTATGAAGAATTATCTTTCGGGTTTGTGAAATGCTTTGTCTGATTTATGAAACCGAATTTCAGACTCCAAAAATAGAACTTCACGCTAATGTTACTTCAACTTTATCACTCCAAAGGGTTAAACTTTTGTATGGTAATCTAATGGGCTGAGGTCGTTTGTCACTAATTGTAAAATCCACCAACAACGAACAATTGTTTATGGAAGTTGTGTTGAAATGTAAAAATGTCAATATAGCAGAGTACTAGAACTTTTCTTCAGTCAATACCTACCTGATAATTTACCAAAAATTCAGTTACTCCTGGATTCTTACATATTATCAACAAATTCACTAGGTAACTGTGCACCTCAGAGGTTGGAAGCATTCGAAGCGTCACACAACAGAGGGTCTGATGACGATTAGGAGTATGATTGTCACCCACTTTTACATCAAATGCAGTAAACATTGTCGACATCTATGTTACGGGAATCGGGTAAACAGGTGCAGAAACAGTAACCTCACCTTTGTTCAACACATTCAAATCTGATAAATTATTTTAGGAAATGAGTTGGCTTTAAAATTGTGGTTTTGGTTTCATCTCCATTCCAAAATTGTATTTAACAGCAAAACACTATACCTTCCTTCACTAAATTGCATTGCATTTTGGTTACAGATCAGGTTATTTTTGACACCCTTGTATTCCGACTTCTGAGGAACAGCCTGCATGACACAAAGGTCTGAAAGATACGGCAGACTCCGAAACATCAGGGCGTATTCTTTGTTAAACTGCTTAATTTCATCTGTAGGAGCCTAACTAGGGTTGCAACCAAGAATTAGATCGAAGAAAAATATGTGTACATAACAATACGTAAGAATATTATGACTATTAACTGTGACTCAATTGTTTTGACGGAATAATTATTAAGTTATAAACTGGAACATCATATTTCCAATCACTTATCTACTTAAGAAAACAGCTTTACAAACAACAGGTTTGAGGTAAACAGTGAATGTTTGCCAGATTAGCGTCATTAATTATCTCGCACACAGGCATGTTACGTCATATTAACAAGGTAGTCAAATAAGCGTGTAAATAGTAATGTAGAAACGGTATGTTAATTAAAATTGTGATGGATGTGGCTCTGAAAACAGATCAGTTGGAGCACAGTACCGGCTAGAAAAGACTTACTGTGTTGAGTATCTTTAATCACTAAAACACCGGAAATATTTCTTCATAATGCACACTGTAGTACGCGTCTCAAATGGGATAACTACGAAGAATAAAACAAATCACATATGCATTTTACCCTATTTAGGAATAACGACTAAGATGGCTGGTTTATGATCATTCACTTCATAACTGCTTACTGGATGATCAAAGTATTTGATATTGTTTTTTAGGTTATCCAAAACGTAGAAATAATGTGATAGTCAATCATCACTCTAAGCTTCACTCTTGTTTACAGAGCACATTATAAAACATACAACACCATATACTGATCAACTATCCGAAGCATCACTGCTGGTAAGTATAACAGGATCTTTATGACCAATTAAATGTTGTTAACCGGAGTAGTGGAACGTCACCTGCACTTCCATACATGACATCGTGCCAAACAAATTTGGTATTCCATGTTATTGTTACTTGGAAATTTTATTTTCAATAAAAAACTATTTCGAATAAAATCTACGGCTTCGTGATGCTTGCAAACCTTCGAATATACGCGATGCATCTAAAATTGAATACATAAAAGATAACTACGCTCATTAAGTTGCAAGAAGGTTGTCTGTCGAACTTTCAAGTTGATTTTACCTGAACCTTCACACGTTAAAAGTTAGTCAATTGGGAAAACGCACAAGGTAATTTGGCAAAAACCATCAAATATCACTTTCTATTCATTTCATTTCATTTTACTTTAAGAGGGTTTTAAACATGATTTCATTACATTTTGCCCCATAGTAGATTTTGACTTTTTGACCATAACTCAGGGCCTGTTGAAGACTGTGTGAAAATTATTAGATTGTGTCTAATCACACGACTGTGAATTTCAGTTATCGCAATGTGACTCAATCATCTATTATGAACAATCCGACTATTGACCCTGTTACTATCGATTCGTAATATTTATAATGCTCATAACCATAGTCTCGCGAATAGAACTTTGACATTTAATGCCCTACGTCTATAAAATAATCACCAGTGATACTCTCGTTCTCTACAGGTGCCCTCGATGTAGAAGAATTTCACTCAAGTTGTACAGGAAGATGGCGCAGCAAAAAAAGGAGCAGTAAATAATAACTGATCATAATTTTGAACTGGTACCGTCTTAAAGGTTTTGCTAGTTTTTAGCGTATATTCATAATCTTAAATGAATATTGCTTTGTTTCATTTTGCCTGGAAAAACAGTCATAATTGCTACAGGTGTGCTGTATTTTTTGTCATTCTGGTGTTCAAAAAATGAGACCACCATTGAAGCTTGTTATGAATTATGTCATGCTATTTACATACATCCTTGAAACTATTGATATAATAAAGTAGTATACTTGGATGTTACTTTACTCAATGGTTTGCATTAAAATCACTTTAGGATCGGACTGTTTGATGGCTTTCACCTTATACACATTTTTAAAACTTAAAACCATGTATTTACAATTATATTCAGATAAACATTCACATGGCCAATAACTGGTATCTTAAAGTAAAACGTTTTTCAAAGAATTTCGAATTTAAACTACTTGTACTTCTATCGTGCCGCATGTGCAACTCTCCAGAACTTATACCAACGTTCAAAGAATTCGCTATCAGTTGAGTTGCTTATTGTTTTACGGGCGATATAAACACATAAGCAATCACTTTTCTCCCGATGAATTATCAGAGTTTAGGTCGCTTGAATTTTCGCTTTCTTCAGGAAATCCCAAATAGATGTCTGTTGAAAGATAATTACCACAAAATATGACTATGTCGCTTAGATATTTTCTTATTTAATTTAGTCACTATTATGCGCTTACATGAGATAAACTAAGTATTTAGAATACGGTGTATATTGTGATTGTTTACTCTTTCTACTGTGCATACTGAGTTGTGTGTAATTACTGATGAATGACTTGTTAAGGCGCTTAAGTACTAATTCATTTATTTAATGACCAATCGATAACTACATTTAAGTTATTCATAGACGTAGTCTGTTTTTTATATTTAGTTTTATCGTATGCACTGCTTACCAGCCCCGACCCCTTTCTCTGTAATACAACGTGTAAGAAATAAGCAATGATTGCATCTGCAAATGCCAGACAATAAAATAAAAATTAATTAAATTAGCTCAAGTATGCGTGACTAAATTCCGAATTGTTTGATAGTTGATTTTAAGGTGGCTAACATTACAATCAATCTGGAACACTAGCATACTTTCCAGGGGTTATTATGCGCTTTGTACCAGCAAAGAGAATTCCGAACGTTAGTTTGCTGTCAAATTTCTGTATTGTCCGCGCATCAGAATTACGGAAACTTCGAAAAAGGCAATTGCCATTTTAAAAACTTAGTTCTCAGTAAAACATTGAGAACTGCTTATATATTATTCTTATTCTGGGCTTCTGAAACATTCCTACACCACGTCACCTTAGCAAATGTAATATTTCATACTCGGTGGTCCTTGTTCATCTTAACATCATGAACTAATTAGACATAAGTTTGATCTTTCCGTAACTTTGTTGATGTTGAAACAGCAGCTGCAAAAGACATGTATAGCCTTTCTTCTTCACAAAATACGGTATACCGTTATCCAGTAAGCCCACTGTCACAGTAAACCAACTCGTTTCAAACTCCATATGAAAGTATTATGCAGCACTGCACAGAATATTAACGATAATCTCCACATGCTACGATCTGTGACAAAGTACTTTCTGTTACATCGTTTTCTGAAGATGTGAAATTACGACAGAAAAATTTTGAACTGTCTTTGGACTCAGTGGGGTGAACCAATCTCGCTAAATTACAATGATGCATCTTGTCCGTGACACTGACTTTACAACCGTGCTAAAGTCACATGGTAAGTGCAGTGCTCAGTAAAATATTCTTATACTGCATACAAGGTTACTACCATTGTACTGAACTTGTTGAATGAACGTCTACCTACTGGCATTGTCAAGTAGTCTTGCAGCGTTCGGAATCATCAACCTTGAAAGTGCGTTCCAAATTAAAATATGGACGCTCGCACCCAGCTTTTCAGAAGATCAGCCTGAACAAACATCCACATAGAAAAGGTTTTTCAGCCCATAATTGGCTGCAACCATCATGGTTGCGAAACGAGTAACAAATAAATGTTGATAACTGCTTCAGAGATTAGAACTATTCAACATGATACGGTCAACTACTTGTGGACTGGGGTTCATCTGGAATGCACTGTTCTCAATGTAAAATGACTTGTACTCACCAACTGAAATTTGCGTTAGACCTGTTTTGTAAAAATATTGTAGAGTTCATTTTATATCTAACTTAAGAACTTTTTTCAAAAAAGCATGCATGAAGGGCAAAACGCACAAACTATTAAAGGTTGACACGTGCTAAAACCTAAGGAGCTGAACACCGTTACACAAAGGAAACAAAGGTTTCACTCAGAAATAATTAGTCACTATTTATAACGTTAACTATGCTGTTCTACCATGCACCTTCCTGGGACGATATCGCGTACACTGAAAGTACAGATGTTCAGTAACTTTCATAAAGCTTTGCATATTTGACAGAACACTAAGAGATTACAAACAAACTATTGAGCAAATTTGAAATGACAGATAATAATGATATTGCTTATAATGTGTTGCGGATTTTATTATACAAAATTAGGAAGCACAAACTTCAGCCGGTCTCAAATATGGAGGTAAGGATTTGGCCAAAACTGACTGAGCCGTGATTACTGTCAATCGTGTTTATCTTACATGTTCCAATATCGCCAGCTGAAATCATAGTGGGCGAATATTCAAATACTCTTCAGAAGTGAGAAGTAGGGTAATAAAACGAATAGAATTTTATGTTCCATTGTTTATTTAATTAGCGTGATCAATCTTTGTAGTCGTGTACCCAGAATGACACACAAGGTTATTTCGATCACGTGTGGCTTTCATGTTGTTGCACCAACTTGCGTTGCTTTAGACGTAATTAACGGAAGCTAGAGGTAAGGAGTATGTGTATCTGATTTGAATAACGCGTGCAAACGGGTTTAACAAGATGTTAAGAAATTCTGACAACCTATATACTGTGTTTTATTGACACAAATCTAAACGATTCTTGAACAAAGTACAATTTGCGACTAGTCAGTAACCACAGAAGTTTCGTGCTTTCAAAATATATTCCAATCGCCGGCGTAGTCTCATTGCAAAAATGGTTTCTTACTGAAAGTATTCTCCGCAGCTTCTTCTAAACCAATGAGGTAAATAATGTAAACTTATGCTTAATTTAAGGCACGTCTGCAATATCTATTACACACAAATACTTGTTCGGAAAAAGTTGTGCATAGTGTTTCAAAGTTAGATTTAAACAATTTGGATGAGAACTATTCGTTTAGATATTCACATAGGTTGATAAAGTTCTATGTAATCTAATGGTCAAAACTGCGTAAACGTCCGGTCTCTTTAGTTATTCGGATGAATATTACATACCTATTAAAAATGCGTTTTCATTTTGCTTCTACCATTTAAAACATGGTCCTTTCAATCTAAATAATGTCCCAACTTACTGTTTAAACTACACGTTGCAATAACATGTTTCACAGACACACATGCATATGTACTTGACATATATGACAAGGTTTACAGGTAAATAATCCTGGCACACACTGATTGTCAAATACTCAGCATGACAGTCTACATCTAGTTATTTCACGTCTTCTCAATTTAGTTATGGGTTGCTCAAAATGTTAATACAATAACTCCACTAACTAGTTAAAACAAGGTTTGTTTATCTTTTATCAAATAATGCGTGACATGGAAAGAAATGTATATTTTAACTAAGTGGACAATACGCCCGTAATTTTACTCTAGCGTTATATATACACAAAATACGTGATATTTACATATAAATGTGAGTCCCAGTGAAAGTCTACACACTGTGGTTGGGTCTGTCGGAAACAACTTGACTAATAGAGCCGTGAGAATATGTACACAAGATA
>LUCH01001922.1:46652-57596 GCA_013368495.1 Paragonimus heterotremus | reverse complement strand
GGATTGATGTGCGGTTATTGTTGAAAGGATGAGTATACATTTGAAAACAACAGTGTAGCGAACAAGCTCGTTTTCGGTTATTCATCATCAGGCTAATTACATAACCTATCCGTGAGTACCATCCAGCCTGGATAAGCAGCGGAGTCACCAAGACAATTACGAGCGCGATTGTTTCACACCTCGTTGATACGCATCATACTGTCAACCTGGACTCCTGTTTCCGTCCGATTTACCGAGTCAACACTAGTCACTCAAAAGCTGTCAAATGCCAAATTTTAGCCACAGCCGAAGCGATTGGAATTAGATTAAGAGATCTACCTTTGTGTACACAAAAGCGTTTTGTTCAGACGTTGAAGTTGCCATGGCCAACCACACACACCATGACCGATCAAATCGTCATGGTTCCAGTGGCGTCATGATGGTGACGTAATTGTACCAAAACGTTGTTTCCATGTCTGCCGACGATGTGCCTGACCTCACTCCCACTAGGTACTTGTTTTTGTCCGTTTCGCCCTGACAACTCTGTTTCATATAAATTGTTATGTAATTAGCCTGGTGATGAATAACCGAAAACGAGCTTGTTCGCTACACCGTTGTTTTCTGATGATTACCCTGGGGATTTTTAACCATTTAAACTATATTAGTCCACCATAGCAACTAAGTTGTCTGCTGTATGACGGTATGCTCTGATATGAATCACCGGAAAAACTTGTTATTCGAAACAGCCTAATGTGACAACCCTAAAAACCAGTTATAGCTTACGTATGTTTAGGTTCATGTTCATCCAGAGTTTTAAAACTTGTCGATCATTGGCATTGGAAACCATCTACGAACTCCCAGGGCTTTAATAATCGCGAGATCAAGCAAACTCAGCAATTTGTCATATTATGTAGTTGCAACCAACTTCATTGATGAATTGATATATAAAATACAATTTTTCGTTCAATTTTAGGCTGTCTTAGTCCCGACAGAGTTTAAAGCATTTGCTTCCTCAATTTTTAAAGTTCTATTTCTCCTGCCAGTTAAAAATTTCAAAAAACGCCGCTGAAGGTACGTATTTTCAATGAATATGGAATGTAGCTCTACATTATTAACTAAGACTAGAGATGCATCGGTCCTTACGGAGCTCATGTTCGTCTAAATGTATTAATAGATGAAGAACAAAGCAAGAATAATGAGATTAAGAATGAAATACAATAAACGTTCATATAAACTACAGCAGATAAGAACCTTAACTTTATGCGAACTCCTGTCTCTTCTATCCACAGAGCAACCTTGGTTGGTTTTATTGCAGGCTCAACGCAGACCGCTGGTACAAGTACATTCAACTTTCATTATTGGATAGACGATCTAATGGGTAAGTGCCCGAATTACGATCACGTTTGTTCGTTAGTCACCAGTTCAACTGTCAAGAAAGCGCGGTTTTGTTGAGGTTTAACAGATTCCACACGGTTGTTCTCCAGGTGGCTAGCGGTTAATGAGATTAACTGCTAGCAGAAGATACACTCAACCACTTACTGAGTCATGGATCATGGTGGATGCTCCATCCTCTATAAGCTATCTATGAACGGCTAATTGAAATCAGTCTAGGACAGAAGATAACATGGTTGCCAAGAAAGTGAAAGTTATTTAACTTAGTAGTAGTTATGCGCGAACACAAACAGAAAAATCTTTTTTATACACACATCTGCATAGATCTGAACATTTTGCCCTGTGACATTGAGCATTTCAACGTACATGTATTCAAACACTCGAGGGCTGGCGAAAGGACAGGGATTTCAAAATAAAACTGAGTTATTTTAATCAACGGTGGTAATCGGATATCGTGCACAGAACCTGCTTGACTTCCATTGTAATGTATGTTGTGGGGAGAATAAGTTTTCAGGTCGAAAATGAAGGCTAGTCGGATGACGTCACCTCAGTTCTTCCTGGGCGATGGTAATGATGCATTTCTCAAAATGGTAACCTATCAACCTGTGAACCGTTGAAGTCCATGCACACTTCCCCTCTTTCCGGTCTCACACACCGCGGTGTTTTCTTATGGTTGGGATGTCTGCTCGACACAAATTCCGAACCTTTGATCAGATAGCAAACTGCTAAAGCGTTTAAACGTCGTCGCCTGCAGACCAGGAGCGGTGATACCATGGGTGGCCATTAGAGCAACTGCATTCAGCCCCACACCGCTGTCTATTCAGGGGTTGTGGTTTTGAAGCAGTTATTCAGTCCCAGGAACGCTACACACGGCATCAAAAGATAAAACCCCAACTAGCTGCCGTCGTGAAAACAAAAAATGGATGCAGAGTAAAATTGGTTATGACTGGTGGGTCTTGATTTGTGCCAGAGATAGAATCAGGCATGTGGAGGTCCGTTTATAACAGTGTGACCAGTTATTTTTTAGTGGTTGTTTCCTTTTTACAGGTTTTTGTTGTGGGGTAACTGGTTGATAGAGTTACTTGCTATATAGAACTACTTGCTGTTTAGACAAGGCCTCCTCGGTTAGTAAAATGCCAGCACAGTTAGGGGAAGTTTAGGGCCAATTACGTCTGTGACTGCATACCTACGGAAGTGTGCTATTTTGTTGATCCTGTTCAAGAAAGTTTGGAGTTGGAGATGTAACTAGTGAGTTCGCGGATGCCTCCTGCATGGAGTATACCACTACCTGTCGGTCTTGTCTATCATGGTTGAGGTCCGTTGTAATGTGAAAAAAGCCTACGCCAATTATCATGTGTTTAAACAGCCATTCTTCTTGCCAAAATAGATTACTCGATAATCAAAACGGGGCTCAAAATCGAAAAACGGAATCTGAAATATCCGTCATACCCGCTTCAATTGGGACAGTCGCAGCTCTGGGTGCTGTTCTCTGGCATTCTGGTGCAAATATTCTGGACGCTCGATTGGCAACAGCCATTTCGTCCTGTGCAAATTGAACTTAATCTTGAACTACCTATTAGGTCGGTGGTGAATGAGTTTTGATCACTAAGATGTGTTTGTTCATTTGGGTAATTTCACATATTACGGCATAACCACAGAAAGTGGTTGGTTTCTTGCCTTTCATTCAGACTGGTTAGAATTGAATAAGCTACGCTAATTACAAATAATTTGTTTTTACCGAAAGTAGGCTTGAAGCGTACAACAATGTCTAGGTGCCCAAGTTGTTCTAACCGTTGGATGTCAAAGTGCAGATCTGCGCAGCGGCAATTTTCTAGATAAGGCTATTCACCAAATAGACTGTTGATAGTGTTCTGTTCAGATTATGTTGAGCTCCGTCACCTTACAAGTTCACCTTCAGTCGACTCTGTTTAAAACGCAGATAACTTCAAGTTTGTCAGCGATAATATAAATATATAGGCGGTTAACAAACACTGAGGTACAGTTCATTCTCTTAATGAATTCGGTGAACAATTTTGAGGCTGCCGGTCAACTGCGCTCTTACATTGTTTTATAGTTTCATACGTGCATTGCACTCGACAGATAATCTATCACACCATAATCTGTAGAACTGTCCGAAAAAAATTCACTGTTCAAGGTAGAAACGTCTAACTGCTGAGATATTGAATTAGCGTCACAAATAACTGCAAGTGGTACATATAAAATAAAAGGCCGTCTACCTTAGCAAAATATTTAATATTCCACTGAACTAACAAAACATTGAACAACTTATAAGGAGCAAACTATCTTGGCTGAAAATAACGTGGTTGTTACTATTAAAGTGGATGCCGTTAATCTGAACGATAGAAAGGTTTAAATTTCCACTGAAATAGAACAAAAAGTCGAATTCTATGATCATTCTGTCACAAACTTTTTGATAATTCATTTTGACATTTTTATCACTTGCACGACAGTTATGGATAGCAGTGTAATTTTTTAACCACGATTGTAAGCCATTCAGGCGCTGACGTAGTTTTGTTAACAAAGACTTCACAAAATCTTGAGCCGCACGCTGGATTTTTCAAGAATCGGCTAGCAATTGCTTCAGGAGATAACTCTTGAATTTTTATAACTGAACAAACCGGCAGAAAAATCATTTAAGATACTGAAGTTGGTGACATGCACACATAGGCAATCACGAACACAAGGAAAACATTTATATTGCTATCGTGTCTGCATTATGTTAATGGGAATTAAGTCCTTGAAACGTCCCTAGATGCATATTTGAACTTTACGTTTCATCCAGTTTTCGTAGATTAAGTGACGTTAGACTTAGTTGAGCTTCAAGAAGTGTTATTGGTGAAGTCTTCTTGATATCAACTATTTTGTTATCAGTCAACCGGTTGCATTTTGTTATCAGTCAACTGATCATTTTCCATCAATCACAAACATAAATATGAGCTTTTGTGGTTTTCTGGTAGAAAAAGTAGAAACACTTACATATTTTCTTAGCTCCCACTAGAATCAGTTGGATTTACACCGGGGAGCTGGTTAAAAACTTTGATTCAGTCAAGTGCACATACATGAAAATAAAGATCACTTATTGTGAACGAAACTATAGAGCAGACAGGTCATTGACATAAATGACAGATATATTATGCTTGTTTGATGTTGTCCACATAACATATAAAATCGGACCGTAGACTCATGTATCAAAACGTGTGAATTGATGAAAGTTTAAAAAGTTTAACCTATTTAATATAACGCATTGATAATGCAAGCAAAATTGAAATATGCTGTTGAACTTACATGCACCTCCGATTACGGCCAAACCTGTTACCATATGAAGTATGCACAAAGAAACTTGCATCTTGGGCTATCTTTACTAATGAAAGCACATCAAACTGTCTGCAGTTATATAGACCATGAAATGATTCTGATTCGTCAATGTAACGGTAACTTCCATTGGCTGATTCTCCAGTAGACACTTTTCAATGTACACAATACAGAAATTTGCTAGTCAAGCCTCACTATTCCAAATGTGCTAACCTTATAAGAATAGTTGCAGTGAATGTGTTTTCTTCCATGGAATTTTGGCGAAGTGGTAAGAGAGAAGATTTCTGACGAAAGTTATTGTAGATTTTTGAAGTTCCTGATCAGTCATTAACAAATTACGTGGTTCTATAATTTCATCACTTATTTTCAACAGAACGTGAAAGTTTTTGGCACTTTACGCATTGTTCTCAACCATCTGGAGAACAATGTGTTGATCACCTTTGTTCCGTGGAACATTAATTAACAACACTAAGTTTTCTGGAGAAGAGACATTGAGGAAATTCGTCCAAAGTTTAGCAACACCCCAACAGTGCAACATATATACCGCGTATATCAACGCGCAGGCTGAAATAGACAACGCCTGGTGATATAATATTTTATATTTCCCTTACTAATAAAAACTGTAGGCTTATCCATCAATCTGTAGGGTAATATGCGATGTCATTAATGAATTCCATTATTATTATCGTGTAAACAGTAATTTCATTTCAACAGTCAGGTTTTTCTGTTTTATATACACTGATATAGAGCTTACCATATTTCTCATCACTACAGAATGATATATCTGAACTTTTGACACTCAAAAGTTATGCCATGCATCTTAATCTTTATCCTATCAAAACTAAGTGAACTAGCAGTTTATTCTATTAGATTGAGAATGAACAAGTGCATTTTGTTTTAAACCACTTTTCTGTGGATAACGCTTTTAGTCATACGAACGATATATTTACCACAACCAACGAAGGCTTGTGTAAGTGTTATGCGAAGTGGTTAACATTCGGTCAGATGGAATGCACTGATGTCACCCAACGCCCGTAACACGACACCGCAAAAATGTTTGCCTCTATGATTGATTAACGTTAATAATTCCACGTAAGGTACAGAGAAGTTTGTTCCAAATCTGGGATTCCTTCTGTGTAATAGAACTAGAACGGATGTGCTTTTGGTTTTGAAAGCCTAAAAATTAAAAACATTGTCCACTGAGAAGCATTTTGCTTGTATATGTGTCCATAAGACAATCAGTAATGAATAGTGAAGATCTCATAACTGAAAATTTGACTGTCTCCCAGTCGCACCAACTCAGATGCTTCGCAAAAATGGAAGCTCATTGTTGTGTACGGAACCATGGTTAATAAACTTTTGTACGCTCCGGATTGTATTATTTGCCAGCTAATGTTCAATTCTGTTATACAGGAGTGACTGAAACCCATGTAGTGAGAATACATCACTCAATTTTTAAACCATTAACGTGTAACTCCAGAATGTCACTTCCCTATAGTTATGACCAAAAAACAATGCAGACAAGTTATGACCTCTTGTTTGTTGTCATAGCAAACGAATCAAAGGCGCAAACTCAATGGTACACTATATTTTGAAGTCGTTATTTATAATTTCGAATCATTTTGACTGAAAAACAAACAAATAAGAATAAACGTGCGTGAACAAATGAACAGGATATTCATACTATCTTTGTAATATGTTGAAAGATTCGCGCAACAAAATGTAATCAACCAAAGAAAACTGTCATGAGTTTCAAGGTAAGCTACACAACCCATACATTTACTGAACACTTCAAATTTCTGAAAATGATGGAAGTTTGACAAATTAACATTCCCGCTGAATTTGTTGTTGAAAATAATTTTGTGGCTGAAATTTACTGAGGGAAGACAACTTTTCGGAAGCGAACTTTTCCCATACCTAGCCCTACTTTCAGACAAAACTCCACCCGCAAAACCTAAACAGTCAGATCTTCAAAAACCTTGCTTCCGTTAGCACAAAAAAATGTATTTCAACACTACTTTCTCAAACGGGTACTAGTGACCTGCCGATCAAAAAATCGAGGTACTATTAAGTGTAAATGGAAGTAATTTCTCACCGACCCACGACGCATATTTGCTTACCATACAGTTTGACAGAAGTGATTACTTCAAGGCAGATGAGCACTGTCTCAACTTCTGGCCAATATTACGTAATCCATGTGGTGACCCAACTCATTAATATGTCAGCAACGTGATACGCCACTGTTCATTTGTCCATAGTTACACACACATTCAGTATATTTTCTTATCTGCCAATGTTCAGAAAAGCGGGATTATTCGCAATTTTACGTAAGCTGTTAACGCCAGACATCACAGTAGCACGACGCTATCTATCATTGGTTGCTCCTCTATGGAAAGTGGCAGAAACTTAAAGATTTTAACGATCTAAAATTAGCGGAAGTCCTGTTTAAAGATTCTATCTTCAGCATTCACGTAACGTTGAAATTCACACCTATCTAACTGTGATCGGAATACAAACTCTTCAGTTAAGCAGGTGCATAACAAAGGACAAGGAATGTGTTCGTAATTTAGCATTGATGAGGCTGAAAACTACATAGCACGTTCACGCTTAAAGTGGGTAAGAATTAGTTTAAAAGTAACGAATGACCTAGACAGAAAATTTGACAACATGAATATATATGTTCCAACATTTGGACGAATGTCTGAAACTCCCTTTTTAATGAATGTATCAGGAAGAAGTTGTTCACTGAATGACTTCGCTGTTATTTAACGCATATTGAATCTTGATGATTAGTCGGGACCTCAGTGAATTTCAAGTTATACCACACCCGCCACTGACCGCAGCTGTCGCATTTCCATAGACCTAATGAAATCGGAGACTTCGACCTGTCCAGGAAGACCTAATCTCGGGGTTATCGACTGGAGTTAGCAGGCAGTAACTGTATCTCCTCGAGACAGGCGATCGGGCAACCTGATTATTACTGACAATCGGAAGTGGTTGAGTGTTCACACGCGATGATGTGTGGTCAATGGCGCATTGGTAAATCCGGTTGCCTCAGGAACAGCGTGGCCGATGTTCTAGTCCCGGCGGTGACGAGGTTGTGCACTACTGACGAACTGTAATATAATCGAAACTCGAGTTTAGTGCTTGTTCTCGGTGGCAGCCGGCTGGAAAGTCTATAAGAGTGCGACGGGGCAACGATCATTTGTAGACGGTGTTCAACTGAGAGGGATTGAAAACATCAAACTCTCTCAAAATCAAAAAGATGACGATAAACCGGTAATTTACCGCTCTCCTCAAGATGTCCTTAAAAATCTCAACCTCGTGAAATTCCCCCTGCACATAAGAGTTAAAACACAGGAACTCTCAAAATGTATCACATGCACCTAGCTGCTATACGGCAGACTTTAATGAAGTTACATAAAATATTTTGCAAACCATCCGGTAAAATTAATTGTTCGGATGTATTTTTCAACTCATTTATCAGAAGACCATGATGAAGTTCGCAATCAACAGGATTTATCCCATTATCGAAGTTATTATGACAGAAAGCCGCAGTAAATTCAGTGGGTTTTTAAGGACCGTGGGTAAGAGACTACACACAAACTTGTCCTATAATTCGCCAAAACAAAGGACACAATAACTCGTCAGTCTTCAAATGAAATTATATATTAGCAGCTTGCATTGCGTGTTAAATGTTGAATGTGTTTAGTGTAAAAATGGATCTATAAGTATTAATGTTCGAACTAGTTCATGAATGACTCAGAGCATCACTAAGTTGCCGGTGATCATATGACACACAACAGTGAGAAAGTTATGTTCAAAGAAGGAGAAAAAAGAGGAGTTAATAACTAAAACGCCTAAAACCAATAACCACCAGAGAAGTGAACAATCAATTCAATGTGGCAAACGTAACTTGGGAGGGTTGGAATAAATTAAATTTTGTGAGATTAACAACAAAGTCTGTAAGATAAATGTTATAGCCTCAATTCAATCAGGAAAAATGTGAAAAGAAAACTAGAGCAGTCGCGATACACACAGTTTCCTCCATAATAATCTGTCATCTAACGGTGGAATCACTGAAATTACGCTCTCGATGCGGGGAAGTCTCATTTCACCTTACGAAGTTTTCAATCACAAAAAAAGTTCAATGTGGGAAAACTTACAAGCGAATATTGGATCAGTGAAAAGGTGGGAAATCGAAATTCATTTAATGTGATGCTTGGTAGATTTTAATGCGTTTCACTGTCAAACTAGCTCATCCATTTTTCGTATTTGTGTGAAAATTAACGTCTGGCAAAATTCCAAAGCCGGAGGAATGAATACTGAATATTTATACACAAAAGTACATGGCGTAAAATTCTTAATATATGAACATGAGTGCATGATTAAGGATAGACAAGAGACAGAACCAAATGTGATTGATTTTGAGCTCCAGGCGTGGCCTCGTAGCTCAGCTAGTAGAACGCTTGCCATGTTTGAACATGGTATTTCTATCGCTGGTTCGAATCCAGCCGAAGCCCTGGCGTCTCACAAGTAGGTTTCACTTATATAAAAATATTCCGTCGTAAAATATCTCAAAGCAAGAACATAATTGGACAGATTAAAGAAGCGCAAAAAAGCAAATTGACAACAGAGACAAAAATAACTGTGTACTGCGAACCATCACTAATATGTGGTGCGGGCATAAGCGAAGTTCTCAATTGAACAGAACGCACAAAAGCCCACGAAACTTCATCGCACATTTCATGATAGCATGGACATTGTACAAAAAATACTAATAATGAAAAAGTAAGAAAAATTTCAATGTGTGGATTGTACATGTATAATTAAAATTCTGAGAAATCTCATTGAACAGTGTGAATCAAATGTGGGTCAAGTAACTCAGGGCATCTGTATTCAACGTTCCGCTGTTGAGTACACTTGAGCGTTGACCATGTGAACATGATAACAGCAAAGTCCGTTCACAATCACTCGTTTTCGGATAAAACCTACACACTTGAATAAAAAAAAAGCTGGATACAGGTCACAGCTACAGTGTCTTCTCAAGACCCCTTTTAATTTGTAACTCACAACGTGTGGAGTGTATAATGCTATCGCAAACATCTCACGGCACGTGTGAAACCATCAATTCTTCATAAACCCAAGTACCAAATACTCCCAGTATCGGCCCCAATTGACCGTATTGTGTTCGCTTGTTGAATGAACGGTCCCACGTACGTTAATTGAAAACGAGCTCATCCGCTGTTGGCTTCGTTCCAGTACGCATGGCCGTAAATCCGCCATAAGGTGAAGTCGAAAATCCTGGGTGGTGTTCTATTTACATCGCTATGAATATCTGTGTTCATCCTGTGGAAGTATGAACGTTTTGTATCCAACTGTGGATAACTACGCCATCTCAGTTGTCTGTTGATTGAGGCACAGTAGGAAGCTTGGTGTTGACAGGTTGTCGTGTGTGTTAATTCAAATGTAAAACGTTACAAACAAGTATACTCTAGCGTGTTATAAGAAATAGACGCTGCCATGTACAAACTGAATATATATCTGTGAATTTGCTCTACGTGACGGGTGATTGCAGAACACAGATTAGATGTCACCCGCAAGAGCAAGCATAAAATATAAATTGTCTTCAGTTAGTGCCCAATAGAAAGTGATATGAATACTTTGTAAAAATCCCTTAGTCAGCTCTACTGTACTACGATAGTTTCAATTAATTCAGATAACTACAACGCCCGGGGACCCTGATGAACATAATTCATTGACTGTGCGTTTAAGTTCGTAAACCTTCACCCATAAAGTTTGAAACATTGGGCTTCCTTTAACCACTTTATCAGAGCAGAAAGAAGACATATATTGCGATATGTTAACAGTTCGTTTACTCTCATCAGTCGCAAACGTGAAACATGCAAGTTATATACATCATATAGATAAGGACAGACAGGGATTAGACACACATACAAGCACACCAAGTATTATGTAATCACGACCATGGCAACCCGGTAGGTGGCCTCAACCATTTTTGTGCACACTACCTCGGCTGGTAAGTTCGGATGAGCATCGCTTTACAAAATGCTAATGGCTTCGGGTTTCAATTGCTTAGCAGTATCTTGAATGAATTTAATGGGTCAACTTGGTGACCTGTTGTCATGAGATGTTTAGCAATAAAGTTACCCAACACTTGTCCCTGAACATTCAGCCTAACCCGCGGATAATTGCCCTTATAGGGCTATATTTGTACCG
>LUCH01001922.1:17971-41729 GCA_013368495.1 Paragonimus heterotremus | reverse complement strand
AAAGAGATAAATCATCCATCAAGAGCCTAATCAACGCTGCTTACTCCTGGACCATGACAACGGAAGGGAGTTTAGGCGTATATATGGTTCTACTAGACTTTACTGAGTAGCATGATAGAGATTACTATGTCCCACTGATTACCAAACCATCATCAGCTGTGAAGCTTAGAAATTATTAACGGATTGTCCGAGGGACGGGTAGTTCACGTTCAGAGTCAATGGAATTTACTCATATGAGCTACATTCACCAACTGAATTCTCACAAGTCGTCGTTCTAGTTCTTCACATGTTCACACGGTTCATCGGTTATTTGCCCCCAAGTTGTTCAATCATATCTATTACTATCCGTAGACGACTCCTAAACATAGCAAATTATCTCATCCCATGGAGATACAGCTTAGCGGCAAGCCGACATAAATCCTCTTAGTGAACGGAGGTAAAATAACTAACTTCCGTTTCATATGTAAGGTCCAGCGTTTGTGCAAAAAGTCATCATACCTCCACTGTATACACGAGAGGCTTTGACTTTCAGGAGAATCTAGAAAAGATTTTCGGATATTCATTTCAAACGACGTTAGCTTAACACAAACCGGTGAATCCACGATACGGAAAGCGAATGTGGGAATCCATTGGCTCATTAGAATGCGAAAACTCCTTCATACATCTCTCCTCCAAGCGAACCATTGACCTTCGTAATCGGGATTACACGGAGCAATTGAGCATTTTAAAACATATTTTCTCACATGCCGAAGACTGGGTGACGACCTAATCTCAACCTACTGCATTCAAAATGGATGGTTCCATTTTGAACGTCTGTTGTTTAGGTCGTTTAATATCTTGCTGTTCAAGCGGACCATCTCGGTAAGAGTCCACCATGACTAGAACGCTCTTCTCAATTTACTGTTGGATACGTCTAGCTTTCATTCCCTTAAGCAACATGCAGATTAGCACATGCTTATGCGAAAGGGGGTTCAGACTGCTCCCTTCTAAACTAAAGTAAATTAGGTTTCATCTCAACGAACAGATGCCGTCTAAAGTGAATAAAGACGCATGTACCGTGCTCGTAACTTACTTGAAGGAAGACACATATGCTCAAAAACAGTCCTAGTGACAGTGGCACCTACTGATACGAGCATGAATAAATTAGCATATAAGTTTGCAGGAGTGCACTACTACTCCCCGTTCAGGTTTCTTTTCTCTCTCTCTTCCTTCCTTTCTCTTCCGTTCCTTTCATAATCCTACAACCTATTCAATAACTGCACCCCTGGGACAAATCTCACATGCAGACATTCGACGCCTGGTCGGAATTATTACTGAACTTGCTAATCCATGCCAGTGCTCAAAATACTGTACTGCCCCTGAGGAAAGATGACATTGTGATCACTGTGCTGTAGAATCTGGTCTCACCACATGACTTTCCCTGCAGGGACCAGTACGCTTAGGATAGGTTAATGAACATAACTGACGAAGCAGACCAGTCAGAGATTACCCAACCTCACCACTTCATCTCAAAATACCTAGGAGGAGCCAGGTAGGTTTAGAAATAAGAGTAGTCAAGAATAAAACTTAAAGGATTGAATTGGATTGCTACAACATGGGACAATATGTGTCCTACGGGGATCCACTTTCTGTTGAGTTCAACAGCCAGACTTACTAGGAATAATTGTTTTTAACTTAGATTGCATGTTTGCTCTTCAATACCGTTTTGAAACATTCACCATAAACACTCTTTTTCGTATAAGTGAAAGCAATCCTACAGAGGACCAGGTGAATTCGACAGCATCCCTGGTTAATTTCCTTTTTACGGTGTCTACCCCACGAAGGGGCAACATCCTCATGGCAACATAGTTGCGACCCCTTCTAAGCTTTTCTGCATCCTTTCGTTAGAAATTACCACCTTATTCCGCTCAGCTATGTTTATACGGGACTGTTAAATTATAACCATTAACTAGTAGACTGTGTACAGTTATGTGCTTGAATTTCCCTGTGTATGTTGTTTTGACGTTTGTGAATGAGTGAGTGTAAGAACTCATGCTCGAATACATTTTGAGTCTTATCTTGATTTTTGATACATTGCATGTATTGCATAGCTTGAGTGTGTGAGACGCAGACTGTTCTAGTTACACAGTTTTTCTGTTGCGCTGCCACTAGGTTGCTAGAACAGAAAGGTTTTCTACTCGGAGTCGAATCGTCCGTCTGCAAACCGTGCCTGGCGGCCGTACACCGTTCTCCGTTACCACCATCATCGTGAATATAACACTCGTAAAGAGAGCTTCAAGATAACTTCGTCTCTGTACTTTTGCCAACAAAACACTGTCCATTGGATTAGCAATGCTTAATTGATCAAACACAAATTTCACGAGGAGTTAATAAGCCACTTGATTGAGTTCTTGCAAACAAAAAGTTACCTAAAACATAACTTGAACAAAACAGCCATCAGACAAACATTAGCAGATATTAGCAATTATTATTGGCTGGTCAGTACCAAATAACCAATGGCATGGAAAACTTTCAATTTAGCGTCTATAGTACTTTGGGGGAATATGAACAAATAAATGAACAACAAAGATTGCCTATCCTGTGATCTGAATGACACTCAATGCAACTATACCCACGGCAACCTAAAATTCACAAGTAATTTTCTTCGTACATACAACACAGATTTGAATCGGTTTATCACGACAGCTTCAGTAACTTTTAAGAACCGTGGGTTAGGGTGGCGCAGTGTGACGACTTAGGCCAAAATCAAGTCCACTTTGTGGCCAGTTGACAGAATGTAACATCCAAGAGACAAAACTGTGGACGTTTGATGCCACATGACTACAGTGTTCGGTCGTGAGGCCTGTTTGTGAACCCGTTTAGGTACAAGCTCCTTCATCCATGAGATCAATGGTCTGTCGTTTCAGCTTATGTAACTTTCTTCGCAGTTAAATGACAATTGGTATAGACAGTATGATTTGGAGCCAATGGATAAATCTTCTTTGATTAAAGGCACAGACAAAGTGCGAGTCTGATTGAGGACCATCCTTTCAACGGCAGTGCAAGTCCATTACAACGAAGAGACAATCCGATGGGTTGTCTGTAACACTGCGATATCCTCTTTGAGCGATAGTTCATTATATAATAATTTCCCAGAGATCTCCTTATTCTTACTGCTGTTCGGTTTCCATTCACTGTGACGCGGAATTAATGTCCTAGAGTACCCGTTATACTCCAGAGTCGTTCCCAACATTTGTAGTTCTTGTTTATCGCAGTCGGATTTACAAACACACCACGCCCTAGTGAACAATGTTTTCACCACATCCCGCCTATATTTCATAGGGTTGAGATTGGTGAAATGCATACACTGACCAGATCATTCTGATTCCCTATAAATGCTGGACGTTGTTGATCCGTCTGTTTCCAATGTTGTTCATTATGGGGCACTGATGGGTCAATACGAAATCCTGATATCTACCGATGTTCGTCTTCTGACTGTGTTGTTTAAATTACTGAAGAGATTTAAGTGTTCTAAATAAAGCATGATGTTTATTTTTACTCTAAGCAGGTGCATAATAATTACTGGTGGGCGTAACACGAACGAACTCACTTTCGAATAATGCATTAGAGTATGAAAACCAGGCAATTGAGATTTTTGAATAGCAGAACCACGTCTCTTATGGGAGATTTTGAACCTAATGATCTGATGTTCGCGGTAGCTCTATAGTACACTTGAAGAAAGACGTTTCAAGGCAATCTTACTGCCCTTACATCTGGATTATTGAGAATTAACAGCTTCTCTTCAAAATCACGTAACTGATATGAGACAGTTTCGAGGACAAGCTGGGAGGACCAGTTACCTGACTGGAAAACTTAGTAAAGTGGTCTGGATTAAAGAGTACGTTTTGCAAGATTTCGATATGCTTGCCATCAGCAAAATTTACAGAGATGGTAAGCTGTGTTTGTAGGTATGGTTTTCACAGTATTACCACAGGCATTTGTAGAACAGCTTAGATCAACGATCACGTCAACCAAATCCTTCACCTCGTAACTAATTTGATGAATATTTGTGTTGTTAGGATTGGGATGTGAATTGTGAAAATAAGATGTAGTAGAGTTTGAAGTGGCTTAGATGCCCCGAGGTCTCCCTTCAGTGAACTCTCACCAGCATAGGTTCTGGTCGGTTTGTGTTCAATGCTGACCTAAACAATGTCATACCTGTTAGTGGGTTCATTAGCAACAAGTTATTTAGAGAAGTGAAATAGGGTTTAGCAAAATTTTCGTTGAACTTTCTTACGGAGCTCAAGATAGTACTTTGGTGAATCTCCGTATCGTTCACAGTAGACAGACTTCTTGATGGCCATAAAGTGAACTGTATCCGGAATGTTGAAAATCACAGCATAGTTGATTCTGGAACTACGTTGCTACGGTGTGATAAATGCACCAGCTTCCGAAAGCTTTGATAAGTTTTTAATGTTGTTATGAACTGTGATTAATCGGTCTTGGTTTTCCCATCTGAATGGTTCACCCTCAGTTATTACACTTTAGCGTTTAACGAGGAGGTTTCTTCTAAAAGTTTTTGTAACTATATGGGTACTGGGGATGAAAATGTTGTTGACCATATTAGTTGATGGTTTTGCACTTTTCCATACCGACGTTAGATCCTTCTCCCACGAAGACCTGATTGAGAGACATGTCGATTCGGCGGCCAGTGTTCAACAGAACAGGATTTGTAACAACGGTCTTAATATGTAATTAGTGAATAAGTGAAAAATAATAAGGGAACATCGCAAATAAATTGTCAGACGATATGAACACAACCTGTGTATCCAATAGATGACTGCCCACATTTTCAGCAATGTAAACGCTCGCTCTTTTACTCATTACTCTATTGTCATTTGGCAACAAAAGAAACAGTTAAGACATAAGATGAGCTACCTGGACAGAAAAACAGTGTATTTGAGAAATAAAGCTTTTTTGTGATCGCTGATCTTCTGTTGCATGTTGAATGGTAGTGAAGTGGACAGAATACCACCAGACTCAGCGTGTTTGTTTAGTAAATGAGCTGACTGGTAGTACATTCCTAACTGTAAAACAAAATTTTGTACATTAATGTTGCCTGTCATGCACAGGATTACCGCGCTCATTCATTGCCATTATCACTGACAGGAAGGTCGTAACAGAAGAAGTATCTAGACAGGTGCATACAGCCTAACCTAAAGCCTGTTCACACTCGCCAACTGGAACCAGATACGCTCATAACAGATCAGAAGACCTCCGATCCAACTGAAGATGATTGCACACTATCACAAAACTCTGAATATTGCCGTACATGACCTTCACACGGATTCCTGATCCATTGGGAAAGTTCGAAAAATCTCCAAATCGCATCTATTCTAACGCGCGGTGACATACAGACTCAGCCCTTCTCACTAGATGAATCTCCACGAGTTGGTTTCAGCTGCTATGCATGTTGCAGGTTACTCTGCAAACGGAACTGTTTCACAGTTAGGATCTGTCCACACTGGAACGCATTACCCAACTCTGTGGTGATGGCTGAATCAATTGAGAATTTGAAACTGCCACTCGAACAGCACGTACGTGGGAAACAACAGGAGATACGAATTCCGTAACCATTATACTGGTCTAATCTCACGGGTCACTGACTGCGTGCGTCCGACTGGATGTTGCTTCAGTTTAAACAACAACAGCAACAACACAATTTTTCCTCGAACATCGTAGATACAGGAACGCACACGCAAAAATCTTTCTTCCTCTTGTAACAACTTATGAACCTATAAAATATGAACGATGGTCGAGCAAGTGTTAGTGACTATAAGCAGATTATACGGAAAAATTATTGGGAAATCCGTTATGATTGGAATTACTTAAACATATTAGCTTTGTGAACTCAATTTCGAAAGACTGAGAGTAAAAATTGCCGCTCTCGTTTCCCTTAGCTTGATGAATATCCAAGGTCTGCATTCGAACGCTTTGGAGTGGAGTTCTTTTGATCCGTTCTTAAAGAAAAATGTAGGAATTATGATATGGTATGTGTTTTTTTGTTTGTTTTAATTTACGTGAGGTTTTTTTAAAAGTAGCCGCGTCATATGCAATCGAGTAGCTCATAGTATTACTGACCAGATTCGATTTCCGTTGGGGACAACACTCATCTCCTTGTTGAACATCCGTAGACTTCTATAAACTTGCAAGTGATTTAGAAAATCTCGAACAACAAATAACCTGTTGCAGTCACTAAATGTGTACTACAAAATAAACTTAACTCTTGTTATACATCAGTACACAAGAACATATGTGGATACGATCGCATTCGCTCAAAAGATATGTGTAGTCAGTCATGTCTTTCATACATTTCATGACACCTTTATTTCTCGTTCCCACATCAAAGTCTTTTTCAGAGCCTGACATGTTATACTGCTTCCTGTTTAATTGTTTCATAATGACGTTTTGAACACAGACATTAAACTTTGTAATCCTGGAACAACAAGACTCAAACTGATTTCGACTTCTTCGCGACTTCTTCTCATTATTGGTTCTGACAAATTTGTTGATAAAAGCTAACTCTGAATCTCGGAACTAAAGATCTACTAATAGTGATGCAGTGACCTCGTTCTGGTACATAAGGTCCTCTATCGGAGATGGAGTGTCAAAAACCGCCCATCCCCATGCAAAATTTGCACATTACTTTATCGCTTTTACACTGATCATAGTGAATCGCATAAGTGACACGCATATCGAAAATGGTGGGATCCAGCATTGGGAAGAAGAAATGACTTAGAAGATATTAAGTATGAAACAGATATAACAGACCTCAAAACGCCGGATATTAATCGTATGTTGGACTTTGTTGATGGATTTGAAACGTATTACTGAGTCACACTTCAAAGTTAGTCATCGTACAGTGGAAACACTTCGTACGTTGCCTACCAAGCTGCTACCTGCCAATTACTTGCATTTCAGGGGCAAAAATGAGGTCAGCTGGTCAGTTGGCATTTCAAAAGTGTCTGTCCTAGTGACGACGACTGAGGTGAAACCATTACGCATAGTGTCCGACAGTTTGTCCATTCGGACGAGTTTCTCTGGAACCATGCTACGGACGGTGTTCTCACTACAAGTTCCTAATGTTTCGAAGACTTTGGTGGTTTAGAGCAGATTAGTCGGTGTATTCGTGATATCCTTTGGTTACATTCAGGATAACACAACGTCAGGAGCAAGTTGTAATATTTAATGTTTTAGCTTGTTCTGAAGGCTATAATCAAAGTCAGATAAACGAAAGGACAGAGTTTACGTTAGGTTTGACGTGGTCTGGTAAACTTGCGTTTCGTCTGAAAAGATTGGTGAAAATCTTTGTACATTATGTGGGAGTGAGACAGATGTAGATGAGGTGTGTCTCTCTGGTTTTATTTATTACTGATTCCATTTTATTTCACACTAGAATGGTGTTTATAATCATGCGCTGGGCATGGATTGGGTCAAAAAGAGTAATTTTATCTGGCATCGATTTTTTGCACAGCACTGTACTGTGAGCATGTTTCGCTCCACCAAAATTTACTATCTGCCAGTTATAATACAGAAAAATAATCAGGAGCTTGACTGAGATGATTTCAATAGTTATCGCTCGTACAGTTCCCTCACGCTAATGTACATTCGTTGATGTCATGTTGAAATATACAAAAAAACACGCCGTTCCATATGCTAGGTAGCTTCATTTTATTGTATTAGCTTTTGCAGAAATCTTCGAGTCTCTGTTTGACAAAATTCCTGCTGTAAAATACGGTGACCGCAGACAGAACCACATGCACTGTCAAATCCATCTTAACTGTGTTGAGTTAGTCAATTGGCGTACACTTGACAAAATCACAGATTGCCAAATAACAGTTAGTCAGAACGAACTGATCATTAAAAGCCGAACGGAAAATCTTCAGTTGTAAATTCCCTGGTCGAAATCGATCAAGAATAAAACAGCCTCGGAGCTACGGTTTTTTTTCTAAGTAGACAGACTGAAACATAAAGGCTTAGTAGATAAAACTTTATTCACCTGTAACAAATGTGATCTGTGCTTGTACCACTGAACATTTAAGCAATTGATCGGATTATTGTTCTGCCCAATCCCTGTTAAATGACCGAATCGCGTGGGTCGCCGACCCCTCGTTTAGTCTTATGCTGGCTGGCCTAATACAAGGTCGGAATTATAAAAGATAAAACGAAAAGTGCTGTGGATGTCGCCGTTGTAAACAACAGACAAAAACCCTTCGAAATGCAATCACAATCGTGTCAGTCGCAACATGGTCTAAAATTCCATACATAATGTTATTTTCGGGAGTCGTTATAGCGGTCAACACACATGAATATTTCCAGGTTATAGTCGTACCGGTGGACAGTGTGTTTCTGTCTATCGTTGGTCCAGGTTAAACTCTGTTCTGTGCCAAAGTTATAAATAAGTACAAGTATGTGACGAGGAGAAGAGAGGTTGAAAGCATGTGGATAAGAAGAAAAGGCGGATACAACAACCTCGCGATTCGCTGTTGACTGCACCGTATCATCATATTAAAGCAGGTACGTAGGGCAGTACCAATGGATAATGACCAGTACAATAGATTTTTAATCAGTGTTGCTCATGCTTCTCTTTTTGAATGTAAGATACGCATTCAACTTCATCTTGTGGAATACGTGATCTTCAAGACGTTGACGGATACCTAACAGGTTGAGAAGAACTTACTCGATGTTTTACTGGCAAACATAGAGGAAGATTTTTACAGCACAGCTGAAACAGATTTTATCAATACGTAGTGAGTTGTCTGAAGATTGTACAAAATGAGTCCAAAACAGCTGACATTACATCCAAGTAACTTTCGTACATGTGACAAGTATAGTCTGCTTAACTTTTCATCTTAACGTCTTCAGACGAATATTTCGGTTCCAAGTTAATTTGCCTTCCAGCCACGAATAGTTTTGAGATGAAAATGTAAAATGACGAAGAAAAAATCAGGAAATTCCGAACGAAAATGTGAAAATAAAAGCAGACAAAATACGGGAAGCAACCAGGATAAACTTACCGAACGGTAAAGAATGTTGTTTTATACAAATGATTTTGTTACACATTAAGAAAGTGACAAAAATTTAACATTTAAGTGCTGATACATACGGTTTATTTTGCAGTGCATGTGTTGTAGTGTTGCCGAGCTACTGACCAAAGCTTGGTGGGATTCATCAGCATTTTAGTCTGCAGAGAATCAAGAAATTAGAAGCAACCGTTACGCTAATGGATTGTGTAACACAGGTAGTCTGTTAACTGTCGCTCAAACCGTCCTCTGAAGAGTGGATATATCTTTTTAAAAAATAACTGCGTTCTGGAACACCGTGGAGAATATCCGAGTGTTTTTTTTACCGCATCCGAAGTTTGGGGCACAACTGTTTGCTCGTATCAGCAACATGCAATTAATTTCTTCCAAAACTGATCACTTAATAGTAAATATGATGTACGCTACTCAGTTGAACTAATCAGTAGTGTAAAACGAGTTGATAATATTGGACTATTTCCTGAGAACAGTATCCAGAATGTACTAAGTACAGGACATCAACGGGCATCCCAGAGTCAGTAGCATAACTACTGTGTAGATGGGGACAATGTTCTTTTTACCTACCTTGTAATCTGTTTCTATAGATTAACAACGTTTTAGGTCAGCCGTCCTGTGTGTTGACCATTTAATGTGAAACGCTATTCTCTCAGCATCTTCAATCACTTATACATTCAACAATCGCAGGCAGACAATGCTGCCCACTTTGAAATAGTTACCTCTGGTTTTCTTTATATGACAATGAACCCCATCGATCAAAGTCGTGCGCTGGGAGGTAACAGTGTCAGTTATGGCATAGTTCATGTTTCGAGTGAACAATATGTCAGCATATGCAAGTGAAACAGTAACGCAGTTACCGAGAGTGAAACGCAACTATGCACTGTTGCTTGGATGGTATAGGAAGGCTGGGTTTTTGTCTGATATCTTCTAGTCTCAAATTTTACAGCTTAAGGTGACACTACTTGAGTACGGTTTAGGACAAGGGAAAATCAACTCACTGTTGAAGAATAAATGTTTAACATTTCGTAAGTACCCGATTTCGTTTTTTAAGCGAGATTTCCATCAACTGTTGAGTCTAGTAGATACTTTCTTAAACACTTTTCAGCTCCACGACGTTACTATCACAGGGATTACTCTGAAAAGTCAAACATTTCCAACAAACTACACTATAGTTACCAAATGCGAGGGCAACATTTGGTTTTTTAACGGATATCGGCGATGGTTACAATGCAGCATTAACAGAAACTAAGTTAAGAACTTTCAACTACCTTGACGGAGTTCTGGTTCTGACAAGGCACATTTACACCTTTATCTAGGTGGAGGTTGGAAATCACTTTGGGCTCAAGTAACTCAGGCCCCCATTAAGTAGAAAGTTTCTCTAGCAAAGAGGTTACAAGCTACAAAACACGTTATTATATTGATGGTCTCTTTCTTCATCACAAGACGAAGAGGAACACTGACCAAGTCATGCTCAGAATAAAAAGCCTTATAGATGAGTGGAATATTATTTATTACCGAATGTATATCAACAGAAAAGCTCCCTCATTCTCTGGACAAAGACAAAGTTATGTCTAACCCACATAAACAGTGAATAACTTCGGAACAAGTTCTACTCGACGGAATAAATATCACCCCCAACTTAGCTGCATAGTGATAAGCGGTCACACGTGAAGGTCATTCAGAAACGGATTAGACGGAAACCAGAAATTGCAGTGTTGCAAAATAACACATATCATGTGCGCTAGAATGCAAGCGTATTTGAGAGAAAACGCAGACCAGCTGACAGTGATAGTTTTATGATAGCCTGCGTTCTCGCCTCCCAATAATCTCAGTTGATGAAACGAGACACAGAGGGAACTTAGCAACCTTTACAACAAATATACTCCATACCTGTGGGTCCTAACTTTCGTGAACTTAAAATAGTAGAAATTGTCTATGTTGACGTTTAACGTCATGTAAGGATGACAAGTTTGCGAGTGGTATCATTCTTTGTCGAGTTGGTTGTTGTGTACATCCTCATTGGCCCAATTAACTTTCTCATCAAAGTAGACAAACAAAAATTCACTGAATTTGCACTGTTTTGCCTGCTTTAACTCGAAAATGGTTTTGTGAGACATGGAGTTTGTAAATTGTTTGATAAAAAGTAACCTTCAAAATATTTTGAAATATTTAAAACGGGTCTTTTACTACCATTTCCATTGGCCTGGTTCCCGCTGTGACTTCATTGATTGGGCGGGCCTGTAAAAGTAACACATTTGGGGTCCGGTTCTTAGGGACGATATGAGTTAGTCTGGTTGGGCGTAACTTTTGGCTATTCGGCCCTGTATTAACAACACTCCTTTTTTAGGGTCCTAATGATCACATTTTTCACCATACTGGTTGAGATTGGTATTCTCTCCATTATGTGCAAGTCAACTGAGGAGAAGGCTCATCATCTTACTGAATATTAATGTTGTCATACCCACGGTGTATTAAGTCCCTTCAACTTACTGAATTCTAGATGACAATTCCATAGCTATGAATGGTAGACTGAACATCGACCGAGAAAAATTTAATGTTCGGATTTTACCGGAATACGGGCAGGCGCAAGTGTGATGGGATACACAAGGCAGACAATAAATGTCTCGCATCCACTCTCTTTCGTAAAAATCGACGTGGAATTCCATCTTCAGATTGTGATCAAACATAGACAGTCGGGGATTTTAATCACCAGGAGTTAGACTGAACAGACAGTTTAGCCAGTACTGCGACGTCTCTCGTTGCCGCTGATCTCTTCGAGATACCAGTGGAAGCTGGACTAAATCATATGTGCAGGACCAAATGATTAACTGAGTGGGTCAATCGCCGTCTTGTCTTCATTACGCTACTACAAATGAGGTTCACATGATAAGCGATCTGAATATCACCACCCCACTTGGTTATGGTGATCATGGGATAGTTGAATTCAACTATCCATATGGAATTACACAAGACATTCCCAAAAATTACGACTCAAATGGCCTATAACAAGGCAAATGTTATACGGATGGGAACCCAGTTCAACAACTTTGAATGCCCTGGTCACCCCACCACCCTAACTAAAGATAATCACTGGCAGCTCACTGTTGGGGAAATCGCCAAAGACGTTAACAGCCACGTTCTAGTAAAGTATTTTCAACCCACTAGAAGGGCAAGACGTCTACGGAGTAGAACCTGACTTTCTGTTACTTTCAGACGTTCAGCACAGAACAGGTGCCAACTAGAATAGCCTGAACATACGTTTCAGAACAACTGGTGAACAATCGGCAATTCTGTTTATTGAACTTGCATTTGTTGAATATGTCGTGTGGCGCAGTCGTATCCCAACCGATATCTGAGACGACCAATTTCATTACCGATGCGGTTTTGTTCGAAGCTTTCTGCCAAAAATTGAAGTGTGGGTTTTTAGTATTACTTAACTATTTTACGTGTGACAGTGCTGTTTTGAGGCACTGTTCTCGTAGTCTTACGTTCAGTCTTCGAATTTTTTAACAGGACGCCTGTGATAACCGATAGAACTTTCTTCTACTTGTACTCCTCTCCCATTTAGAAAGTGATATCTTTAAACCCCCCATTTTAAGGAGGTCCCTGTTAAATGTACCATGCACACCACAGTCTAAATTGAGACGTGCAAAACCAGCCGCCGAGATATCAAGAACCCGACTGGTAGGTCGTCAAAGCGCGGAACAAAATGTAACCATTTATTCGACCTTTTCCGCCATTTGCTAGGTGGTTTGCCGTTTCAGTGATGCTTACTTCACTACATAGTCAAGCATATGCCAAAATATATATCCACCTTATAGAGACATCAGAACGAAGGTGTACACAAGAGTGAGAACTCTCAGTCCACGTCATTTGTGAAGCCAATTTGTTCAGTAGGTCATCTAGTTGAACATAATGATTTAAAAATCGTATAAAAGCATCAGACTAACCCGATTGGGTTATAATTCGATGGGGCAATGTTGGTCGGGCAAAATCGACTGAAGGTATACGTGCAATGCTCGTCCAAGTAGACTAATTGTTTGTTATGAAATTGAATAACTGAACTTGTCAGACTTACTGTGTATTCTCCTATTCACAAATTTGCTATTGTCACAAAATAGTACGCTTCTAGTAGGTGGCTAACGAAACAAATGGGTAGGGTAGCAGCACATACTAATTCGTCTTCTTCCAAGGTTGGTAAAATAAATGAAATTCTCCGAGCTTTCAATTCTGCTCGAAAGACGAACGAGAAAATCAGTTGACACCACCGCACAAACTACATATATAAGAAAAAATGCTGCTAATAGGCAGCATAAAATCAAAGGAAAATCAAAAGCAGAATTTACCTGTGTTGTAAACAACGGCATTTTTCTTATCTTCCTGAGCTTCGTCGTTGTGCTTCCGACACTGTGTTGCCAGTAAACGATAAAGAAGGTAAAACAGCTTTCGTCCAATGAATGTGTGGTCTACCAGTTCCATGAATTTAGGTGTATAGGGTTCCGGATATCAAACTAGCGAGAACAAATCTCGTAACACACTTCACTTATCAGTAATAATAAGGCCAAGTCGGGCAATCCTTCAAAGGCCTGTGCGCTTCTCTAACAGTGATGTACGATGTTTGAATCGTGCCGTTCAAGCAACACTGCTGAAATTCATTACAGTCCATCTGAGTAACAAACCAGTGGACTACCTGTTTACGCAACTTCTTCTTCCGATTCACGCTCGCCAGCGGAAATATCATTATCATAAGCCATGTCGACTGTGACGAACACTTCATCGAGCTTGCCGAACGCACTGCTACACATAAACTGTGATCCACACTAAGCCTCTTGTAGGAGCCATTCACGACTGACCGTTCACAAGGCACGTCCCAAACGTACTTACCTCGTATCATCTAATTCACTGAGTTTGTTGCCTGAATTGAAGCAAATCAAACTTACATCTTAGTCATCGTTTTGTGTATCTCATTCCTTCTGGGTTTGTCCGGTACCTGCACAAGAAAGCAATTTGTAGAAAATTTAGACGTAATGCCATTTACTGACGTCCAGAGCAGACATAGCCCATCCATCTGCATTAGAAGAGCCTCAGTAAACAACGCAACAGTTAATCCACTTGATTTCCTTCTGAGTTAACTGAAATCCGGGCTCCGCGATTGAATCATACAGCACATATCACCAATACCAAACCTTTCAGATCATCGGTCTGTAGAACCTCAGTCCCGCAAATGTGCAAGTTTGTCTCACGTTGAGCCTTAAAAGTGAGCAATAAAAGCAGACTAGTTTGTTACACCATCCTTCCATATTACATTTAATTCTCACTGAGCAATTTGGTTGATGATAACCTCATTAATAAGTTGCCTATCAGCAAGGTGAATGGAAAACACAAGTGGGTAAAGTAACATACATACAACTGCATGTGTGAGCAGTCACAAGTCTCCGCAGTTCATCTCAATGAAGCACTCTAAAAACTTTCCATCGTAACATAAATTCCAACTATGTGAAAACCGTGCAGTACCTTCTGATCTACCAACACTCAATACATGGTTTTGGTCCCCTTTAGTGTTGTAAATCACCGCACCTGTTCCACTGATTACTGCATCCTTCAGACAGGTATGTTCGTTTGACGTGTAGTATGAAGTATCAAATAAATTAAACCGAGAAGCAAACTTACATCCTCTGGCTAAGGGACTTCAAAAGACATCTATCATTAATGAATTACAGACTCATTGTTAGTATCTCGGAAGTAACTATAATCGACGAAGGAATATCGTTCAACTTGTGGGAAATTGATTTTATCGGTGACCTTTGAAAAGAAGACAAGTACTACAAGTGACCAGAAGATTACCAGGGTAAAAACCAAACTGGGAAAACATATGTTGTGCAGAACAAAAGCGACATGCTATATTATACCTAAACCAAACAGGAAAGTAAATCAGATGATTACGGGTTGTTTAGATAAATAAGTATATGGTCGTGATGTGAGAAAATATTAGGGTAGAAAACTTGCTAGTTTGGTTGCGATAAACATGCTAATTCCGACTGTTTACATATAGTGGTTGGGACAGCGTTAAGAGAGATTCAGAAAAGTTTATTGTTAGTAAACTTTTGCAAATCCATCGATAGTGTACTTCCTGCGTTCGTGAATTTTCTTAGAAAAGGTGACAATGCGTGATAAGGGTGACACATCATCAAAGCAGAAAGTTGTCGATATTTCATTTAATGCTTTCAGTTGCTTACTTAAAACAACCAACTCAAGCATTTACGTTTGACGCAAACAGAATACTATTAAACAATTACAGTCTTATGGGCCACAAGTCGGTAAGCCTTGCGCTCAATGAGCTCGTCTTTGATGTTTATCGGTAGGGTTTCACTGACAGCCAAACATTTCGGGTTTGCGTTGCATACTAATGCACCGAAGAAATTGATCGTGTTCACTATATTGCCAGGTGTATTTGGCAACCGAGGATGATAGATTGTGTTGTGTATCATCAACCATTCTAATGCTTTCCTCTACGAGGATGACCAGTCACTTGGAAATATGTTCTGATATTCGTTGACGAACGCATCGATCTCTTCTGCCATTACAATCGTCACTGCAACTCCAAGTGAACTAATAGACAATATGAAAGACATAGTGGTCAGATGGACAACGTTTGCCTTTATTCAGACTTACTGTCTAGGTTGACTGTAAAATGGAACAGTTTAGCTCAGAGACACATAAGAGGCAAAGGTAATAGGGCTGTTACCTGCTAAATTTTGTTAACGTGCGAAATGAGCCAATTACCACTGGTTGTGCCGACAAAAGGTGTACCTGATACCACTGAATTCGCTGTCCTATCTATGAACTGTTGCATCCGCTGTCAGAGACACCTCAACAAAAAGAATGCTAGTTGTTGGGAACAAACCTTCAAGTTAATCTTAAGCAACGTGAAACATAGATACTAATACCTGCGTTTCAAAAAATCAGTTGTCCTCATTGTATTGTGCACAGCAGAAAACATATGACCCTAATCAATAATAACATAGCCCTCCGTTCCAGTTAAGTAATTTAGTCAAGGTTCTTGTTGTGAATGCAAGTAAACAGTGGGAATTAGACTATTCTTCTCCTCAACCCACTTTTAGGTATTTGCGTTAGTTAGTCTCTACACACTTTCGTCCACAGTGCACCTATTCGGTCAAAGGTGCATCATGATTGACGTACGCAGAGCTGGTCTCAACTGGAAAGTCGATACGGCTCGTGCGATCTGTCTGTGAGTGTTGTATACCCCAAGTTTAGGTGCGGTCGTGCACATGTTTGCACATATATGTTGCCTTCTGAATGTAAGTATGCATGGGGTGGGCAACTACCTATAAAATCAATGAACATTAATGGTGACTGAAGAGGGTGAACAAATTCGAATTGATTACCCCTTCCCATCGACCCAATAACGACACACTTCCGCTGGCCGTCACTGTATAATACGTTAACTATCCCAATGTTGCTCAGCCAACAACACGGGGTTTAGTATACACACTCGTATACACGCACATATACTAGCAATTAAACTTGTTTCCTGAAAAACCAAACAAGCCGTCAATTTTGGGTTATGAACCCAACGTCCCGAAATATCAGCGCACCCATTATGGACCGCATTTAACAAGGCTAGACGGCAGTCAGTCAGTGCTGAGAACAGTTTCTTAAAGAGCATAGGGAAATGACGATTACTGATGAAGTGGGACTCACAGGGGGACCAGCCAAACGATCGATGAATCGGTTATCCACTGACGAACCACAAGAAACTGGACGACGATCGTCTGACATGTGTTCCATTCCACAACCTCAATGCCTCGTGATTCTCCATGTTACGACGGCAGGCAAACAAGGCGAAGAAACAGGCTGTGATGAGTATCCTACTGTTCTGTTAACTGCGAAGTTGTTTGATTTGAGCGATCCCGAGGTGAGTTCCACTAGATATTTTGGTCATACTTGTTCAGTACAACATTGTTTTTTTCTGTGAGGGGAGTATCAATAACATACTTTACTTAATACTATCAGTAGTAAGCTATTCTGCTGATCGCAGCTTTTCCAATGAGATAGACCTTCAATAAACGTTTTGTGCTATCGTTTATAGTTTACCACAGTGATCGAACAAGTCAAACATTTCTTGTTAATCGCTTTAGATGAATATTCAGGTGGGATATAGAGTTTTTGCCGCGCGAAATATACGACGAAGTGGTCCCACGCTGTTCTTCTATTCACGTTGACCGTAGGGCAAGCCCTGATGGCAGTACAGATACGAATCACTGGTCGGTACTAGAAGAAATGAAACCTTAACTCAGGTCTACTTTTGTTGTTGGATTTGGCTGTAAGTCTGATAAGTTCCGATCAGCTTTGTCTCGTCCTCAATGCCAACCACACAAACTCGCCGTCTAATAGACAACAACATCTCTGGAATTCATCCTAGTTGCGTTCCGTATGGGATTGCATCATAGAATCGACATCTTATTTTAACACGCACCGAAGGATTCAGTAGCTAGAACGTTGACATCCAAAATTTTAAATATTCCCTTCATTTATTTTGTTCGAACAAGCTCAGTGACCTAATGTACAGCTTTGCAAATCCGAGAAGATGGAACATCAAGGAATAACCCAGATTGTACTGACTGCTGCAACGAAAACCCGGTCAGATTAAACGTACACCGGCGCTCCTGTGGAGTAGGTTAAGTTGCTTACACCGCCAGAGGAGTTCTACATGACCACAGTCAACCGGAAATAAAGCGAAGGTTATTTATATTGTAATTTTGGCGTTTCTTGCTGCCTCATGGCCCCAGGTTTTAAAAACTGTTTTCCGACCCATTCACGACTGACAGTGTTATCGAATCCAAGGTGATGAATTTCATGCTCTAGTTATTTTAACAGTAAGCAAGATTGGAAGAAGGTGGATCAGGCCCTGCGGTTGTCCTGGCACTTTTTACCAATTTGACAACCTCAAAGCTCAAACCGGGCACGTAACAACTAGTCATTTAAAACCGTCTGACTCACTGTTTGACACGTTGTTTAGGTAGTGCTGACTTAATGACCACAACGCAATACAATTGCAATGTGAGTGGGTCGACGACGAATGGCAGAAAACTGTTCATTAGGTAACCTTTTAGTCCTGAGGAACTCTTGTGCCTATACCAACTTCTGAAGGTACTAGATCATAGACAAGTATACCTTGACGTAGGTCAGTAGGGTTGGGTTGCTGACAGTGTTAGTTCAGGGACTTTCTGAAATCATTTTCAGTGGATTGAGAGACTTGTGTCAAGGTTGCAATTAACTCACTCAGTTCACTACAGTTTGGCTTGCTAGTAATCTTCGTTTACTCTCTACTAACTTCATTCCCGTTCAGACTTCACCTAACAGTTTTTCACTAGCGATACTTCAGAGTATATTACTGCCTACTGAAATTTCACAAATGTTCAGCGATTCCCACTGCCACCTATTTTGAAAGGATACTCACTTTTGGTAACCAGCTGGCTTTCCCTTAAAGTCAGGAACTACGTAATTGATCTGAAAAAAACGAAACTTCGTTAGTACTCGGTTGTATTGACTTTTCAAAAGTTTGTCGTATAAACTTGACGTCTTAATCGGTACCGTTTGTGTCTCAAATACTCTACCGAATTTATTAACTAACCACAGAGCCTTCGTCGTGTCCTTGTGTTACCTATCATTACAAAGTAATTTGTATGTACTTTTACAATCAACTTTAGTGGGTTTCATATTCTATTCACTTACATATCTCACTCTCACTTTGCACGTATAAGTCAGTAAACGTAATTAGAAAGGAGCATTTTTCCGGAAACAAACGTAAATAGAATAACTCAGACAAGCTTTCTCCGAAATGAACTTGAAAAGACAAGCTAGTCATGCATATTTTGTAATTTTTATTTCTGTATTATGTACTTGATAAGTTGCAGCGAAATCAGTTCGAACAAAGATCGTGCAATATACCACTACTAGCTTGTCTTTTCAAGTAAATAGAATAAACCGTAACGAACATTTACATAACATATCCGGTGACACAAACTTTACTGCGTTTTATCAGCTGCATACAACAGACCAATATATTATAACACCCAAACGGGGGGTCAGATGTGCAGTCGAAGAAACAGGGGAGATGTAGGATTGTGCTATACACTGCTCAGTCACTTACACCGTTATTGCGACAGTGTTTAGCTAACAAACAAGTATTTTCGAGCGAATTGCCAAGAACTTGGTGTTTCAACTGTGTTAATTTCAAGGTCATTGTTCTTAACTTTTCTGGGTGGCAATGTTACGCCCAAAACACGTACTTCGTAATGAAAAGCCTAAAGAATTCGGTACTATCTGGTGTGCTCTATGGACTACCGTCAGCTCCATAAACTAGTCGTTGTTACCGACCGACTAACATGAGGAAGTGAACTCATTGCATGAAACTTAAATTCGATAATGAGACAGGCACTACCCGGTTGCAGAATACGTCGCCAGATTGTTAGTTGGATGTCACAATCCGTAGGGTACGGTTGGTGCTGGGCGGACCACAGCCACACACTGAACCCGGTCACTGTGATACTTCAGTAGTCGACAAAGGCTCATACCTAGCTGACCTGAACCCAGTGTCTCGGGTTTGCTTCTAATCCCTACCACAATAACTGGTCGGTTTTTCGACCAGTTGGCTCATCGTAGATATCTCATCCTTTTATCTGGCTCATTTATAAAGGTGGAAATTATCGGAGAAGTTGAACAGTGCGCAGAAAAGGTTGTGGCAGAATGTCAAACAGGGATGATTCAATCACGACAGTCGTCTGGTTAGCCATTATCATTCTGTGAAGATTTAAACTGTCCTAGATTGATATGTCTGGTAAGATATACGAACAGTCTGGTACTTCATTTGGTCATCCCACGGTTGCGACTAAAAGCTTTTTCTGACTCACTTGCTTGTCTCATCGTACTTTAACTGAATTAAACATTTTATTACCCGGCATAATGTGCTTAGGGTTAGAAGATTGTTTCAAGCAAACCTTTCTGCTAAACAAAAATGAGTGAAACCTGAGTGATGACTGTTAAACAAAAGTCCTCTGTTAAGAACGCGGCACAGACGAGTAGTAATAAAATGTATTATACGAAATAATTCGATCGCTGATTATCAGATAATATGGCGAGGGTGACACAAACAGTTCTCAGTCGGTGGGCATGGTAACAAATAGAAAATTACGAAGCTATTTAGGAACTAAGTCAGTGACGTACTGGACACAAGGAAATGATGATGTAATATGGGGCAATGCTACCTTCAGAAAAGAAATCGAAGGCAGATTTTGTGACACCAAGAAAATTTCATTTTTATTGATTTTTATCGATTATTCTTCTTGGTGGTCGGCACATCTTCGTTTGTAGCTCGTCTGTTTTTACGCTTGACGTACTCAAACAGTTTTACTCGGATGCTCGTTATTATGTAATCCGAAGCTATGACAGCGTGCCATCCGGATTAGCCACCGCGTTTACATGCCAGTTTGCTCGTCTTTTTGACACTGATTGGTCGTGGTGTTGTGAGCCAAGAACGCGGATGGCACGAAATTTATTTGTTCGAGAAAGGAACACGTCACATAAGCGCTTAGACAGGACCACAAAGAAAAACACTCATTTGCATGCAATACTAGGCCCAGACCGTCTCGGTTGCCAAAGATGCCAGACGTATCAAGGACCACTTTGGACGATGCTGCAATCCGATACTTTTTCCTGTACTTTTCCCGCGGCTACTTTGATGTCAAAATATATGTTCTGGTCCTACTACTGAATAGTGGTCATGTGAGTAGTGGTAGTAGTATATTACTGTCGCACGTCTTCACCACAGTAGCCTTCTGAGTATCACTAGCTAACTTCGTATCAATGCGTTTGTCCAATTCGTTCCCTCTACCGTCAGTAGTCGATAGCTGACCGAGTCGAGTTGATACCTAGTGGTTCCAACAGTGGTCCCACACATTGAGGTTATGTGATCAGGAATATGACCTCTGTCCGTATGCTTTACAAGTTAGCTTCTGCAAAACTTTAACATGTTGTTAACACGCGTCTGTCATCAACACTTTTCGTCACGCGTCTGTTTACGTCATCTTGATACGCAACCAGCTCAGACAGTCCATCTAAAACGTGATCAGTAATCGGAATCCAATGCAATCTTGATGGGAGGAAACTGTCTGAATAATCTACAAATGGTACTGATCGTTGCTAGTTGTTAAGTCTCAACAGTAAAATCAATCGGCAAACATCACATGCAAGATCACATCTGAAAATCCATCTGCGGTGGTACTGTAATGTTATAAATGCTTTCTTTCTGCTGCTGTCACTAGAAATTCAAGCAATTTCAGGCTTAACATCGTCAATTAATCTCCACAGATCCTTTCAGATTCGCCATCACCTGTCAAGACAACAACAATCTTGCTGACCCCGGAGGGCAAACCTACATATGCGTTTGAACCTTCTCTTCCAATCTGCTAAAGACGTCACTGAACCTGTACCCGAGACAATGGAAATTAATCTTGGGATTCAGAAAAACAAGTTCACATTCGGATTCACACTTCACTGCAATCACCTTCAAACAACCATTGTTGCATGAAGTGTGAAAAATCAGCTGGTAACACCCAAACTGTACCTCTTTCGGCTTCTCCAGCTGGGTGAGATATTCATGGTCTTCAAACCCGGAATTATTGGGCTAAGGTAGAGTAACAAGAGGTGGGGATTCACCAGTGACATCTCCTCAGATCCCGTCTGTATCGCTTACTTACCATGCGGCTTAAAGCATGGAACAGCTACTCCATAGAATTCAAGATTCGCCTTACTCAAGTGGGTCCGTGGTTGCATCGAATGTAAGGCAGTTCTTCAAATGATGATCTAGCTGCTTTGCACATCAGAAAGGAACTTGTATTGCACTCTGGACTGGAATCTGAAGAATCCGTTAATGGATTGTTGCATCCTGGAAGTGACTTGTAATATATGCGCTGAACCAAACCCTTCGTTGCAACCCACGTCTTCGCACTCACAGAAGTTACACTTGATGCCTGGCAAACATTATCTATATGCCTATTTTTTTACATGCTTAACCAACAGCAGTCCGGAACTGGCGAGTGAATCACAGATAAAACGCACCACAAGATAGCCTCCGCTAACAGACTTTGTAGCGCATCACGATTCAGCAGCATTGTGGCTTGCGTGGATGCTGTTGATACACTGGATGTTTTTCAAAAAGGTTTGTAGAGTATGACAGTGGATTGTTCCATAACCTCCACCGTCACATAGTCTCTCACTTAACAAACCTCCCGAGTTGTTGCAAACGACAAATGTTGCTTTATCAGCAGTTTTTGCAACAAACATATGTTATTAACAGCAGTGTTCAGTCGGTCTTACCGGTTCTCGCCTAATTCGAAAACAAAGTTACGTGTAGCCTGTTTAAATAACTGTTGAATAAGACCTCTTCAAACGGAATTGAGCCGTGCAATATTACACTGAACTTGCTGTTGTGAACTTTACTGGCGATTCAAGTCTTATTGGCGGGCCTCTCCATTCAACAAGAGAAGAGTCTAAGTGGAAACCTCGAGTATGCGAAATTCTTCAAAAGGGACTGAAGATCTTATCAACCAGCAGATAGGAGAATGGATTGTACTATTTAACATAGCTCTGAATGCTGCAACACAGTTTGAAAAATCTCAACCGATATCTTGATTCCTGCAACCATGTTCGGCAATTTATACCATTCGATCATTGCGATGTCAACGTGTAGTAACTGTGCTTAGGAATACCACTTCAGTTTCAGATACCGAATTGTGCAAACATCGCGCATTTATGAGTGGACGGATGTGGACAAACCGGAACACTGTCGGTTAGGAGACACAAGACTAGCGGAACACTCTTAATGATGTAGGAATCAAACAGTTCAAATGTTATACTAAATATTGCCGATTATATTATTATTGCCATTACTGTTATTATGAATATTATTATTATATTTTCTACTTCTCTGATTGAAAGAGAGTGCACTACCTAGGTATATCACAGGCTATCACGTTCGGTAATTCCATTATCTGAATAGAGTTCATTCTATAAACGCATCCAGACGAGGTGTGGTTTCCCTTATTGAGCACCGGGTTAAGATACTCATGAAAGAAGGTAAACGAATAAAGTCACGCAGTTGATCAAAGTTAAGATCACGACAGCCGATGTTCAATCTGTTGGCTTCTAGATGAGTTTGAAACCCGGACCGAGGTCAGCTGCCTGAAAGAACATGAACAAGGGATAAGCATGGGCCGTTTGGGACCAAAAATATACAGAGTATTTATTTAAAAGGTCTGAATTGTTAAATCAACTCGCGTGTCCCGCGCAAAACTTGTTCAAAGAAGTTTGCTTTGTTCACACAGGACATTCCGTATTTCGCTTTGAATATCCGTTTCTCAGCTAATTTTTATCATATTTAATAAAATGATGTATATGTTCGTCCTTATATTTGTGATATTTCCTATCATTTCTATGTGTATTTGTCAGCAACTTCTTTGTGATTACTTTCAGTCACACAGTGCCGAATTCCAGAGCTTTATCCGACCACGTTGCCGCCAACTCACAGAAACCATATCAATGCCCACAGAGTCAGGGTTATCCAGTGGTCTGAACTTAAAATTAGACGTACAAGGAGCACA
>LUCH01001922.1:0-14607 GCA_013368495.1 Paragonimus heterotremus | reverse complement strand
GGTCGCCTATACTCATCAAACCTTCTGGACTTGCACCAGCTGCACGAAACACTCGCTCAAAATGAATAAAACAATCGGACATTGCGGTCAATGTCGTAGTACATATCGACTACGTGACAAGCGATGAATGCCAACCAGTTATTCATTCAGTACTTCTTACCCGTCTCCATATGTGACTGTCATCATTTGTTTATCCGCCTCAACACAGTTCTAGTGTATTCTGTATGCCGACCGACAACTACTGCAAACTCTGACTATACGTCGGACTACGAAAAGTGGATAGCTGAATCTCGACTTTGTTCACGGAAGTTTCATAGGTGAAATGAACAGTCCCACCGTACAGTATGATGGTGCTGTAGTCCGCAAGTAAACCAGTGTAAGGTGACCTAAGGGAAATGATTGGGTCCACCTTGACTACACCTTCAAGTGTTAGAGCAAAAATGGCTTACTCCACCACTATTTTCACTGTAAATGCAAAATTTATAGTAATTCCGAAGTCCGGTAACGGACTGTAGGTGACATGTACGGACGGCTAAGAAATGGTTATTGAATGGACGATCGAAATCCCTCAAGGATCACGTGGACAATAAGTAACCCAACACCCATGTCGATAATCGATAGTTTTGTCCATTCTGAACTAGCCCACATCTGTCCAAGTGCAGTGAGTTTACGGGAAGACAAAGCAACATGTATAGAATGTGCTTGCTTCTCCTTGAGGGTTAACGGTTGAAATCCAGCTTGCTAAGACTTTATTTAAAAGGAAAACTCGAAAACTCTGCTAGTAAAACCTCTACAGTGAAATGTCATTAAATATACCATGGATGTAGTTTTATTCGAACAATAGTTTAAAATGAACCTTAGAACTAACCTTATTTCTGGTCAGATTCATAATTCAGTCAACCTATTGCACGTTCAGGATTTGCAAAATGACTGTCACCTACTCACATTAAAACCATTAAATTTCTCAGTTTCAAAAGTGGCTTTGTGATCAAGAACTCGTCTGGCAAGTCAATCAGTCAACGGACTCGGCATCAACGGACAGCAAGAGAAAACTGCAGCAAGCCGATTGCTGTCAGTCCTCAAGTGTGACCGACGTAAATCGATCCCTTGATGGGAGTCTACCGAAGAAAGCGTTGGTGTCTAATACACACTGCCACATTCAAAACAGGAAACAGACACGCACATTTGCCCTTCTGACAGATGGCCCATTGGGAATACGACTAGTGTTGCATCCGGAGGCCACAGCTAAATCAATAGACCTTTCAAGTTTTCCATTCATGTACCAGTACCTTGATGTTCGAACGATTTTTCGACAACTGTATCAACTGGACTCCACTCCTGGAAACCTTTCAGAGATGCTTGCCCGTGAGTTAGTCTGTGGGTGTAATACATTATTGAATCCACAGTTACATGTACCAATAAACCTGAACACTAAGTCATTTTAGGTGACTTGAGATTTTTAGGAGATAAATATGACGAATTCTTATCCCTTGCGTTTACGGAAATGTTTACACTGGTACAACAAAATAGACGCCTAAAGTCAGAGTCAACTAACGTGTGCCAGTCAGTGATCAGTGAGTTTTAGCGGATACGACAAACCGCCACACATCGCAGAGTTGTCATCAAACAAAACATAACCTACAGGTATGCGGGAAGTGATTTCTTACTTTGTGTTGTCTCCTAACCATCAAGGTTAAGCGAACGACGTGAGGTGAAATGTTAAAATAACTCAGAGAATAAAGTAATGCCCCCTCCTCAGACACACCACAATTAATTGGAAGATGAAAGCCCTAGCAACCGATTTATTGTAAATACGAAAAATGAGAGAATTATGCTAACATTATCGGGAATGTATTGAAGAAAATTCCAAAAATCAGCCGAGTAAACATCGGCCAGTTTTGTGTGTACAGAAGGCGCTGATGCAGTCACTCTCCTGGTCGTGGGATTGATTGCGCTATTAGCGCTGTGGTTGGTGGTTTCACCTGTTGTTGTTGCATGTAGTTCGTACAAGATTTGCCGGTTTTACACTGGCGACTGGTGAGAGTTGATCGAAATGTTAATATCTAGCGACATATGTCTTTTCTCTGTTTTGCCACGATGAATATGGTGAGAATGAACAAACTGGAGCTTTCTTTCCCAATTCTGAAAAGGAAAGATATAATCATTGTTCCATCCAAATCCATATGTATACACACTACACCTGTGTCCTGCTATTCAGAAACCAACAAGGAGATAGTCTTGCCAAGTGGGTAGGTGTTGTCATCAACGGCAGAAGGGAACGACAAGCAACCTGTTGCCAACTGAGAACAATCCGTTAGCCCTTAGTTTTGTTTACAGTAGGCTTGATGATTCGGTATTTCACACTTTCGTGCTCGTAACAAGTGAAATATTGAGGAACCAGACTGTAGTAAGCCGTTCTTTTAATAATTATGAAGTGCTTTTTTCTTTCTCGGGATCTGCAAAAGAAGAAGTTTTCTCAGTGCCCACCTTTCTGTAAATTTGTTTGTCTCGTACTAGAGCAGAATTCACAACTCGTGAGATGGAGGTACAAAATAAAAAGATGTTGCTTGTCCAAAACTTACACTAAAACATACAGTGTGCCGTATGTTTGGTGGACGTTAGTGCCCGTCGTCAAATTTCACCGTTCCTTTCAAAATTGTGCACAAGTAATATGCATACATATGCAGTTTACTGGTTACAGTTAATTGCTTTTGCCATGACATATCCTTAGACATTTGTGACCTGAAATGCAGAAGACCCAGCCAAATTTTGCACATTAAATAAAACGTTAACGAACACAAGTAGGCTGACGTTCAGTTATCTGAAAGCTAAAGTCCGGTTATTTTCAGACTCACTTGATTGCAATGACGGAATTAGAAAAGTCATCGCTCGATCTACTGTATCCATCTGATATCCTAATGATCACTGGTATATCATTCATTATCGATTCGCCAAAGGTTATTCACTGTATCATTGAAAGTAATAGCGCTGTCACCTCTGCCCGCAACGCGGTATTTTTTATAAACGTAAAGTGAATAAGAGCTCGTGCATCGATCATAGTGAAGAAAGATATGAGGCCATTTGGTGGGTGTTATATCTTTCCTTAGTTTGGATTCAAAGCAATCTATTGTTCTAGACTGAATAAATGGACCTCAACAACATGTCAGCCTAGGAATATACACTCAGGCCATGGAGATGACACCTTATAATTATTGTTTAAGTACGTAATAAATACTTAGCAGTCATGCATTGAAAACGCGAGTACAGTTTCGAAATGTCTTATTCTGTCAACTAGGCGCCTGAAGATGTTTGATGTAATTATATGATAAAATACTTGACGGCCTACTCTTATTGTCTTTGGAAGGGAAGGAGACCAACAGTTTTGCAGCTGTGATAAGGTAAATTATTGTCCCAGCTTACAGCCCACTTGGTTTTTTCTCCAGGATTAATGACTGATATTGATTAAGTTTAGCTTCAGCGGTCATACGTGACCGAACACCATTACACAACGCACTAGAGCTAGTGGTTTTACTAAGGCAGACTTTTTAAACTTCATGTGATGACCTCACCTGAAGCACTGTCATATTATCCTGTCTGAACAACAGATACATTTGCCGGGGCCCACCAATCAGCTTGATAATAAAAGAAGAGATTAGACAGTACATGCGGTAATGATCACATGTATTTACACGAATGACCTTCATGGACTATTAATGAGTTTGCGACCATTCGCTGGCCCAGACTTCACACATGAGTTCCTCCAGCTGGAGAACAAATCCAAAATACTGTATGAAACAAAACTGACAAAGCATTCAGTGTGAATTCACCCTGAAGGGATCAAAGATTTTCTTCTCAAGCAGCTTGAAGTGGTTCATATTTGATGAGACATATGCAACGCAGGCTTCGTTACATGTTCTAAATACACTTCGCATAAGAGCAATTTACCTTAAAACGCGTCAATCTCAAATACGATGACGCATGCCATTCCAGTGTTTTGGAACTCACTGCAATTTTCCCAGTCCGAATCTATCCCATGGTAGAGCGATAGAGCGATCCAGTCGGACGATGAAGGTTGCCGACAATGTAAGATTCACTGAATACTTAAACCACGCTACGCTAATAGGTCGGACATAATTACTTTGGATTATCCGGTACCTTTGATGGAAAACTATGCGATTAGTTTTTAATGTAGTAAGCTACTGTATCTTGAAATATTAGCAGGCAACTCGTTGAAGACCCTGTCGTTTCCATTATTAAGTAACAAAAGGGCACTACATGTTTGAACAAAGTTTGACTCGTAAGTTCGCCTTTTACAGTTAATCGGTCGTCACCTAGTTCCCCGGTTACCAATCAAAATTTCAATTACGATAGAACTGTTTGAAGTCAAGTGAACTAACGAAGGTCCTACTCGAGTTTGTATGATGAATCTTGATAACATAATTGGCCAAGTGAATCAAGGACCAAGTCAACATTTCAGAAGTTATCAAACTTGTTAGTTTAATCTGGTCGTCAGGATTTTCATTCCGATTACTTCAGTTGAAAGCCTGAGTAACAGCGATGTACACTTCACACAAAATTCGTCCATGCTAGCCAAGCTTTTCAAACCTCTGTCCGATTTTTGGACCAACATTGCCTACCGATCCCGAATATTCCGGCTGACCTAACGCCGACTTGAAGACAAGAATCAGAGACAGAACAATACGTTAAACTAAATCACATAGTAGAGCCGTCTTGCTGGAAACAATAATTCCCCGCAGTTTGAGGGTTTGTGATCCCGATTCTAACCTTGATCTTTAACTGATTAAGGAAGCTGAACATTAGGTAAATTTATCTGTACGCATACATCAAGTGTCTGCGGTACTCATTCATAAACTTAATATACGAGCGCCAGCTCCAACATGTCATGTACGCCTAGTGTTAGTGTAATCACAGTAATCACTCTCGATATACGAATGGTAAAATTTTTAATTTTCTTGTGTGAAGAATACGGTATTATCGAATTGTTGGTGTGCCTGAACAACGGTGAATAGGCTATATGCTATGCCGATGACTGCCTACTTACATGGCAGCTGCGATTTTTCTTGGCAGATGAGAATTTCTGTGATGCGGTATTGGGTGAACCACTCCAACAACTTCTAACAACTAAGATGTAAATCAAGTAGGGTTGAGTGTGTTGTGGTTCGCTTCTTAAACAGTGTGGATTTATGACTAATTTGAAAATAGCATGCGTAATGGTATTCCAAGTGACTGTGCTCACTCTGCTGAACTGCAAACTCACTGGCGACCAGATTTGAGCACAAGTTGCTACACCGTAAAAATGTTTGCGTTTGGTTATATTACTAATGAGTAGTTCGGCAGATAATAATCTGCAGTGATATTTGGTGCACCATTATGATAAATCCTGAAAGGTTGACAAGTAATGAATAGCACTGTGTGAAGAAGTAACTCCATTGATTCATCACAGCATACCTACTGACTTCAGTAGATAGCTAAACATGGCTGACCACCACAGATTTCATGAATGTACGTAACTTCCAATCAGTTAATGATATGTCAATATTACAAATGATGTGTGCAAATTGATTGTCACTTTAAGTCTATCATTGATGTGACGGTATTTCTCATTCACTTTTCATTCATACCCACACAGTGTGCCTCAGCGCACACAATTAATTGTATGTTTCGACTGCGGATTGTGCGAAAAATAGGGGCACGTCGTAGTTGAAATCCTTCATGAAACATGCAAGATTTACCTAAATATACTAAGCTCATGAAGACTGAAAGAATCTTTTAACTGGCTGTCAACGCTTTATTTAACTTGAGCGGCTGCAGGACAATGTCAGCCAAAACGAAATACTTTGCCTATCACATAATCAAAATGACTATGTGCAATAAATGGAAAATGTGAATGGTATGATATGCCCACCAGACAGATCTCAGTGGAGGTTGCACAGCATTCTTTAACTGGCCTCTCTTGGAAGATTAGTTAATGAATGTTTATCCGTTTTGTGAAGATAGCTTAAAACATTTCTTCAAACTTCTGACATTTCATGAAATTTCGTAAACTCCTGCTTATATTTGAATACATGGTCGCTCATTTGTATTATAAACCTAACTGAATATCAACGTCACTATCTCTTAGCACCAGACCTTTATGCTAACTTTGGAGGCGCATAAGTCATTGGTAACACAGAATGAACGAAAATAATTTGGAGTATCCCAGGCGGTATTGTCGTCTGGTGATACCATATAGTACTTGTTCTACTATTGTAATGAAACTGGTTGTCTAGTAAATAATTATTGAAATGTTCAATATTCAGCAACAAGCACAAATTCCGGCTATTTCTAATTGGATCTAGGAGCATAAGTTGTGCAAACATATCAATGTTTTGAAACGCTTCTGTGCTGGTTACAAGGCACTGTAATAAAACTAATCAGCTGCGCTCGCTTGTTGACTACCAATACACCATAATAGAATACGTCAACCATAGTTCGCGAATCTGTCGGTCACACGTTTTGTTCTTCAATCTTTTAGATGCAGGAATCAACTGCGAAACATCCGAACGAGAATTCCACTTTCTTGCGGATGAATGCTGGTCGGGCGTTTCATGTACCCGGATCTCACGAAACCAGGACACCACCAGTCAGAATGAGGTGCAACTTAGTGAAATGGAGGTGGACAGTGATTTGGGCATAGATGCTATCAGATTTAATCAAACAACCCAGTTACGTGAAATGGATACCGATGCTACTAGAGAGGGCGTTACGTTGCATCAACCAGATATACTACTGTCTCCGTCTCCACCAATGACGCCTGGATACCTGCCCATAAAACATTGTCGAAATATGGCTAAACTAGTCGCCCACATGCATGCAGAAGGTCAGAATATATTAATTTGAAGATATTACGTGTTAATCGCAGTTCTTGTATAAAATTCTCAGCTTTATTGTGTTTCCCTTTAGTTCTTTGCAGATTCCGAATGTTCTATCCGAGAGATTTCCAAGTAGCAATTGGAATTCAGCTGTTAATTTACTTGGACTGACCACTATCTGAACAGTCAGTGAAATGGTTTTTAATTAACTTTCAGACAAACACTGCAAGGACAATATTATGTAAACTAATCGAATTCATAATGTTTATCCATACACCAACAACTAAATAGTGTGCTTTGATTGTTCTTTCTATACACTCGACGAGCGTAGCAGAAGTGAGGATGGAAGGACAAAACATTCGTCAGAAAATTGTGTGACAAAAAGGATTAAATTGCTAATAACATTTGAAAAAATTTTTTAATTTTAAAAACTCAAGCAAGCATTATTGTTCGCGGATTGACTTCACCTGTCAACTTTCTTTGCGTAGTTGGACTGTATCACGAGTCACTTGCTGTCAATCCACTCCTCGGTACGCCGGAAGAATTATCGAACGATATCTCCATGTAATGATTTAACTGATCTATGCGGGTGTTTACAGTTGGCAAACGTAATACAAAGTAGGCTACCACTTCCGACTGACTCATTCAAATAAACATTATTATTCCGTGTACTTTAAACAGACAATTTAGATCTGTCGGTCTGTTAGGACAGGGGATAGGTAGAATGACCATGAAATCCTCTATGGTCTCTAATAGTTTATATAGTTGCAACAACTCCGCTCAAACACTTAAACTGCTGCATTCAGTGAACGATGCATTTTTTGGGGTGTGTGTGCAAATGTTCAGACAAAAAGGCGGAAAGGCGTTTCATTCGAGGAATGTATCTACAAGAGGTCTATCTGAAAACGACATCCTCATGAATATGGCAAGGAATATGTTAATTGAACAAAGTAGCACACTATCGGTTTTATAATTTGGGACCAAATGTGAATGCTGAAAAGATTTCATACGAAATACAAGCAGCCAATCTGCACATCGTCTATTTACGAGCTGACTTGGAAAAGATTATGGTTGTCCATGTGTCCACGAAAGAGAGATAACCACGTGCTTCGCAAACGATGACTTCATAACCAACCATAGAGAAATTGCCACAGCACATAGTCATGAACCTGATTCACTAGTTTGTACGTGCTACCTCTCAGGGTGAAAAAGACATTTAGGGCTTGAAATGTGGCTCTGTACTGGACCAGAAAGGGGTGTTGACGATGGCATACCATTAGACCTAAAACGTTACGCAGAAACAAACTTACAGACCCTTACTCTTCCATGACACCATTCATTCTAACAAAAATGGATGTAGGTTCAAATGGTTGGCCAGGCCATCTTATCATTGGCACAGTTCGGGCTAAACGTCTTTATTAACTAAGTCATTTCTTCCTTTAGACGATTTCTACTGTTTTACTCCTAAAAATGCATTCAATCTATGGGGAGATTCTCTCAAACATATTCATTACAGCGGAAGTTTACCACTCGGAATAGAGAACTTCCCATGACTCTAGAAAATGAATTTATACTGGAATCTCCCATTTAGGTACCAAGGATTCAACCTCGGTTTAATTGCACTGAGCAGTGTATTAGAACCCAATACTTGCACACAAGATAAAATTGCCATTAGTGATACTTTAGGTAGTCGTCACTAGTTAACGACATGACATGAGGGGCAATTTCCGTTATGCAGTTGACCTACAGATAAAAACAGAATATGACCAATGGAATAAAGATCACCTGATACGATCGTCCATTTCCTTGTACTCATCTGAACTGGGGTCTTATCGGATGGTCACGTGCTCATCGATCACATTAAGCAACGTTCATGTCATCCAAAAAAGGTATGGTGCCTTTGTTCTTACTGATTGATTTGGAAATTCGGGCTGATTACAACAGTCTGTTGTTGGCCCAGAAGTTTTTATGAACATCGGGAAACACCTAACTCAACTGAAATTCCCGTGCATAATCTATGCACACACACACACACACACACCACAGTCTCATCATCCCATCGTTCAACTTTATCCGAGCCCTACGCTGTTACGAAGTCATTACTCAGTCTGCAACGCTTTAGATGCAGCGTTTAGTCATCATAGCAGCGCAATTTTCTGAGTAAACTGGAAAGAAGCTCTCATCTCTCAAGACTTGTAAGATCTGGTACAGTGCACGCCTGTCGATAGGGCAAGTGTTATAAGGTCGTCAATGCTGATGGATCGCGCACTCGGTTGTGCTACCTCAAAACTTGATGTCATCGAGTGTCTATTTGGCCGGTCACTTGGTCCACAGTTCTGCCTTTAAAAGATACCAAAATTGTGTCGTTCTCTGGTGTCACACGGTTCACGCCTAAAAGCACCTTAATGTTTTCTCATAAGTGATAAACGAAAACTGGGAAAAAGAAATCCTCCTGTGAGGGAACTTGAAAGTACATTCTGAACATTATTGTATTTTCAGCTCAGCTTGATGCGAATCTGATATTGGAATTCACAGCAGGTGAACCAGTGATTTCTTACTGTGGCCCTTTAAACTGCTCCGAAGCTACACGAGAATAAGAACTTTTCATGCATGAACAAGTTGGAGATACATTTATTCCAACCCTTAGTGGAATATCTGGACGTGGTAGTGAGATACGATCAGAGCCCATAGGACGCGGATTGCAGACAACTCGAACAACAGAACGAGTCATCACTGAAGGAAGTCGGGTCAAGGGGCGAAAAATGGTAAGCAAGTCTTTGACAGAAGGCGTCAACTAAATGCACGAAATCAAGCAGAAGTGGGTACGAAGTTCACTTTTGGAAGCGGGTTATGTTGTGATCTGGAATTGCGGTTTACAAACGCCAGCAAGTAAAAAGCGTTGGAACGTATGAATTGAACAATGAAGATTTTGTTTTACTGAACAACCTGAAGAAAGGTACCTCCTATGCTTCGTCTTTCGCCGAAGTCAAAGTAATGGATGTAGCTTCCCTGTGAGCAACCTACCGCTTCGTTCGCACATACATTGTAGACTTAATATATGGCGTAATTCAGACAGACAGTGCATGCCTGTCTTATCTCGACTACTTGTTGTGACCGCGATTGATGGGGCAATAGGTACATAGATGTTAATGCGTCACCAAAAACCTGTTACGCTAAAATCAATCGATGCACCCCTCAACAAGCAACGTAGCTTCAGGATTTCAGGATATGACTTCAATAGTATTACTCACTCATGAAATATATTATGAATACGAACCTACGCTCCCAGTCTACGCCGAGACAGCTGAGTTCCCCATGCTTAGCTCCCATCAATTATTGCAATTTTCAGAGTGTACCCACATTTCAAGCGTCTGAAAATAAATTCACTTATCGTCAGTACATAACTGATTTGGATAGATACTTAAGTGTTCTTTTTAGGTTGAATGGGATACCCGTGTAGTTCTTGCACGTTTGAGATTGTCTAATATCACAGTCCGTCCCAGGTTGATGTCGTTGCTGTGATCGGGCTTTCCTTACTCACAGCGCTAGCTAGCCTCTACAATCCAGTGTGTTCACGCGTTTTTCGGCAATAAGCACTTGGCTGTGTAACCCAGTATTTACATTGCGTAATAACATATATGTTGTTGACCAGACGATACAGCACACTCGAACACGAAGAATTCATATCCATCGAAACCGACCACATTAAAGCACTCGCGATCTGGTCATTACAAATCAGTAAAGCAAGGCCTTCGTGTATGTTTAAAAAAGTTAGACTCACGAATAGACTAGAATAGACTACAGAAGATGAACATTCAGTTAATCACGACCAAGCCATGAATCAATACGACCAAATCCTGAACACACTGGTAATGCCACCTAAGTAAATGTGGTCTGTCAGCTATATATCTACCAGCACATTTGCGTGGTTCATGTCAACCTTGAAATAACACTTATGAAATGAATGTATGGATAAATTGCATAAATTTCGAATATAACATTTCACACCTTTCCCAAAGGGTATGACTTAAGGAAAGATCAACTGTTCAAAGTTTCACTGGGACAGTCCGGGAAGTGTGGCCACCATCAACATGCAAGCATGATGTTCAGATTTCGATTTTCAATTCAGTTCTGATGATCATTTTTCCAAGTTTTAGTTGCACAGAGTAATCTTGATACTTTCCTACTAACGGAACGATGATGCTTTCTTATTTCTCTTATGAAGGTGCTCATTGGAATGAAACTCACATAATTGCCGTGCAATATCAACCTGCAATTGTGTAAGTCAGTCCATTTCTACTAATCGATTTTAAGTGACGAATCACTTAGTGAATGCTACATGAGTCGGATGAACTACTAGTCAACTAGGACGGAACAGTTGGAATAAGAGATAAGAATTTCAGGCTGTCGCTTAGCTTTAAGTGTGTTGACTAAAGTTTGTGCGGTTTATATGACAAGTATTTCTCTAACTCCAGAATAGGGCAAGTCATACATTCTTTGCCTTTTTTCCAACAATTCTAGTTGTATCTTGGTTGGGTGTACGAGAAATAATTTGAAGGAATATTTGGAGTCAAGAAGGTAACCAAACGTTGAATGTCATTGTGGATTCCACGGAAAGAAAAAATATATTGTACGTTAATAGTTTTTATTCAGTGAAGTGTGAAAGAATCTCGTACCACAACAGTCGTCATAAAACACTGACGGCTTGTGGCGTTTTCGAACACAATTGTAGTTTGCTTCAAGTATCAAATGGATCACCAGATTCGTGTGTTCGTGAATGCACAATAGTGTGGTTAAACAGAGACGTACTTCAAAGCAAACTTTTACGGTTGTGCCAAACTGAATCTTATGGTGAGATACGATTATTGTAGAGCATACTTAACTACACAAATTAAGGTAGCCTTTAATGAGTTAGCGGAACTTGTGTAGACCATAATCCGTACCAGAAACAAAATTTAACATGCCAGTGCACCATTTAGAAACGATAAAGGGGAACATTCAGAATCCAGCCTTCTGCTTTTTTACAAAGTAAAATTCCCCGCTTTCAAGGGAGCGCTTATGCACTGTCCTTGGTACATCCAATTATCCCACGATGAAAACATTTTGGAGCTGCTCAGATCTATCTATGGGACATGTATATTATCCATAGCATATTGCTTACGGTTTCCGAAAACAGGGTTCACACAGTGGCAACTAAAACCGACTGTACATTCCGTGGAAATACATTTAACCCAATACAACCGACAGGCTTTGTCAGAAGGAGTCAGCAGCAGCAATAAATTCACAGAGTTGTGGTAGTACATTCCCGCAAAATGTTAGTTCTGTGCCTCAATGAGCACCCTCCCTGACCAGCCATCTTTATTGGATAAAACTACCTCTGTCTACCTCTTGCATGAAACCTTCTGACCATTAAACATCACAGTTTTAGGCATATCAGTATATTTTATTCACCATGGTATTTATCAATGTGATTTCGCATTTCTTTGAAATTAGTCGCAAAACAGAAACGGTAGATGATAATTTGGTGGTTCGTGCGAGGGGTTTACCTTGGCAAGCGACCGACATGGATATTGCTCGTTTCTTCAGTGGTCTGAACATCGCACCTGGTGGGATCTCACTAGTGCTCAGTGACATTGGCCGTAGGAATGGTGAGGCTTTGGTCCAGTTTACTCAACCAGACCAACGTGATTTAGCCTTACGCAAGCACAAACATCATATGGGCCAGCGTTACATCGAAGTTTACGCGGCCAGCGGACGAGATTTCATCGCATTCGCCGGAGGTTGGTTTACAGTAAATGAATGTACACCTCTAGGGTTGTATACCCTTTTATAAATTAAAATAACGCCTACATAGTATGGTTATAAACACGAGTGAAATAACAATATTTTGCACACAGTGCGACAGGCAAAATTCAACCTAATCACATAAGCTTTAAGTTGACTGTTCACGGTTGTTGTGTTCTGTCTATAACATTCAGCTAACCATTCTAATTGATACAGCAGTTGTGGTAGGCAGAGTTCAATTTGTTTGTTTTTTTGCACGAAGTTCATGGATGAAGGAATGATAATCGTCAGTGCATGCATTTCTTTAAAAACCATGTCCGTCCATTTTTCCTGCTGAAATTATGCTCACTTAATGATTGATCGAAATACTGCCTTCAGTGTTCATGCAACCTGGCTTATCCAACCAACGGAATAAGTCAAATATTGATTCCATACGTTCGAGTTGTAAATGACATCAAAAACGAGGCATTGGTTTCAAGCCTACGGGTTGAAGGGCGAATGGGCACAATATGCTAGAAACGGTGACAACTTATCAACACCTCTCTGGGGTCTAAATGACTCTCATTAATGTGTCATTGTTATTCTGAATAACTAGGTTGTGTCTTGTCCACTGAACGATCACAGTCACTGTTTACGGTGTCTCCTAGTTGTACGGAACCTAACCGATTGGAGGTTTACCAATCAAGCGATTTCAGCAAATTGACATGTAAGCTAAATTTAGTTAACCGACTTACACCGGCTCGGTGAAATGACATAAAACAACGAGCATACAACTACCTGGCGATGTAATTCGATAGTGAAGCAATTATGCCACCGGCGCCATACATTACCTGAGCAGGAGTTGAATCTGTTGTCGATGGCTCAGTCGTGAAACAATAATCCCACTAGCTTTAGTTGTCACACATCTAGCAAATCACATATCACCATTGATAACTGTGTGAAAAACCAGGAAGTAGAACGGCATGGCTAAATTATTACTGAGAAATCTGCTGGCTATAGTAACTCTTTCTCTAATTTTCAAATTTGTTTTGTGTATGTATACAGCTTTTAACTATTTGTTGGTTGTTGAGAATTAACGTGACAACACAATCCGAAGGCGAAATGTGGTGTTGTTGCTTTGGCCATTTTGATTTAGTCATGCTTGCTTGATCTCAGCTGTAAGGTGCCTATTATTTTCGGGCTGTTTGTCATCAGTTCATCTTATGAAACGAGTCTCACGGTACCCGGAACACTAATGCGATTGAGCTGATCTGTCTGACCAAAACTGAGCGTACATCCCTGTGTTGGACAGCGCAAACAATTTTGTAATTGTGTGCAGGCGCTGTTCCCTAACCCAGTTGAATTAGGTGGCCTGCTACGGTGGGCACTCTTACAGTACTCGGAACTACCGCGAAGTGCTCCCGCTTGATGTCATTCTCGATTCTAAGAACCACAACTCAGCTCGTTCGCCTAACCGGACACACCGATGGTGTCTCATCACACGAGTAGCTCAAAATAAACCTAACCCGAATAGACAGACAACAGAAATACATCATCCAATGTGCTTCAACGAGACTGCCACATGCCTGCGCGTATAAAACTGCAAGATCTGAACACGACTGATGTTAGTTGCGTTAGCCGTTGCGCTTCCTTTTGCTCATAGGTTGAAATTGATCAGCCCTTTTGTAGTTGGCCTGCAATCGAGCAAGCATCCACCACAGCCCCAGAATGGGTTAGGGAAGGATTTTTGCAAACGATTTCATCCTATGAACAAAAGGAAGCGCAACATCTAACGCAACTAATACACATACCTTCCTGCAACCCCTGTGACTTTGACATCGTGGTCCAGTGGATACGTGTTTGGACTGCAATCTGTCACCTATCAACGGGTCGTGGGTTCGATCCTCTGACTTGCGTGGTGCTGATGAGACCCATCTAGGTCGAAACAGCTGTCCACCACTTCGCTGGTGGT